>JAOSBO010100916.1:0-26507 GCA_027563915.1 Erythroxylum rotundifolium | reverse complement strand
AGTAGTGATTGATTGTAGTTCACCCTTATCGTAGGATATGTATCGGAATGACCTGCGGGCGTCCCGGTGTGTACCCTGCAGTAAGGGGGTACTACAGAAATATTCACCATATTTCGTGCCTAACATTCCTATATATCCCTATGGATGCTAGCCATGCCCTAATACCAACTTAAATTGTAGCACCCCACTCCCACCCGACACATACACGCATGCCCTTCAAACATACGTTCATATGCCTGACAGAAATGACATGCTAATTGTATCACTTTCATATATTTCATGCTATCATAATTAAAAGCATCAATATCACACTGCCTAAAACCCAAAATTTCCTCATTTCATTTCATAAACCTGGATTTAGAATTTAGCATTACAAACAACATAAATGTCTATACAATATTAACCTATCAGAGCCCACAGCTCTGTCTACCAAGTATGCTACATACATGAGGAATTAAAAAAATTAAGACCAAATCCTTCAGTCCCAGGTGACCAACTTTTGAGTCATGTCTTCTATCCAAAAACTATACAAGATCTCTTCCAAGCTATCTTAGAAGCTGCGTCGTCACTCTCTCGAACCTGAAATGTCAACATTACAATTTTAGTCAGTTTTGCAAACTCTATAAATTAACCATCCTCGATGGTTCAATCTTTTAACGTAACACAACAAGTCATATTATCAAATAATTCACATCCTTTAATTTGCCATCATGTAATATCAATACAAATCAACATTTCATTGCCATCATCCAAAATATACTCGTCGATAAGCTTTCACATATTTTAGTCAATAATCAATGCCTCAATATATTGCAATCATTCAATTTATACATATCATATGAGTATGCAATGTTTATGAGACTCACCTTCATTTATTACATTGTTGTGACCTAGTGTCTTTTTCACTATCCCGTATCTGTTGTGGATACCGAGCTCATTAATGTTGCTCCTTATCCTTTGGGGATATAAGGCTTATTTTACATATTGAGCTAGAGACTCTTATCACAATCTAAGCTTTAAGCACTTTTTCACTGGCGACTTTGGTCACAACTACCTTAATATTTCATACATTCATGGAATGAAATGCATTACACATTTTCAATCACTATTTTCAGTTAATCACATTCGCATTCGCTTTCACATTCACATGCGTCATCGGATTTGGTTCGACATTTAATATATAAGTTGAGAAAACATTTATTCAATCGCATTCACATTCAAAGAGGACTCTCGACCATTTAATGTCTAGAAACTAGTACAACACATCACATAGCAATTCAGTACATAATATAACAAACAACAAACAAACAAGGTGAGACCATCTTAGGATACTCACAGTTGCTCCCTTTAGCTTATTGCCTTGAAGTCCTGGCAATGTCTGTAAGCAGTCTCTTAATGTGCTCTTCTATATCATGCAACCACATTCATAATTTGTACATTCAAATGAATAATCAATCATAAGCACATTTATGTATGTGTCATGGATTATGCATGTTCAATGACAAATTCTCGGGTATGTTTGCTTAATACACTTTATAATCAATTTCCAACACCTTCCCGTCATTCTTTAATCCACAATACGCCTTACTCACCTAAAACCTTTCATTCAACATCAACTAAATTAATTTAAGAACTCATTTAAATCTAAATACAATATATGGAAACATCCTCACATTAATTGGTTCGAAAACCACCCTAAAGAAACACCTTTGCATTTCCCACATGATCGTGGTTCTCAAGACACGATCGTGCTTTTCACCACTTTTCAGCAAAGGTCGCGATCGTGTAGGTGCACGATCATGCTTGTTGTATTTTCTTATTTCTTTCTTCGTTTTATCTAAAACCCGTTCAAACACCCATTTCTCAACAGTTTTTCTAGAATTCTTTCCCTTAAACACAACATCATTTACATTTATTCAAATACCATTTTGTTTGCTTTCCATTATCAAACCTCTAATCAATTTATTAGCATCTTCGACTACATAATATCATTCATGAAAATCTATTCTTTTTCTATCATTTCAAATTCATTTTATCAAACACTTCATTGTTAAAATTCCATCATTTCTAGTTAATTGCTCCTTTATTTATACCTCAATTTTAATTCAGTATCATCAATACATAATTCAAAATTTCATATTTGATCATAACCCCAAAATAGAACATATTTCCATACTTTTCCATAACACATTTTCTACTTCACTAACCTTAATTTTAATCCCCAATTATCATTCTAATTCATTTCATTTTAAGACACCAAAATACACCCCTTTTAAGAACTCATGATTTATCATTCCTTAGAATCCAAAAATAAGACATCACTCCATTTTTCTAAATCCTTCTGACTCTTTACTTATATCACTAAAATTGCTTCTTCCTAAAACAATTCACACATGCATCACAAAACTTAAACCATAATTTTTTTATCATTGATACCACCCACGTTAACTCAAACAAAAATCAATTCCTTAATCATTATCCTCAATCTCAATTTACTCATCATCAATACTAACACTACCTAGGAGAATTAAAACATAACTTACTTGATACAATCTTCAAACTCTTTAGTAAAATTCCAACAGTTGAGAGAAAATGAGAGATTTCGGTGGAGAAAAACAACAATAGAGAGATACAATCAAAAACTTCAAATAGGCTGAAATGATTCGGCTCTTATTTTTCAAGGTATAACGTTGTACATAAGAATGAAAAATTATGGTGCTTTCGGTGATGGATAAATAAGGAGAGAGTTTCGGTGGTGGATGAACAAGGTGAGAATTTCAATGGATTGCAAAAACAACATAATTCCTAAGTAGCTAGGTGTCTCCATTATGCTTTGACATATGTCACCAATGCATCTATAACTTTTTTCCTACATTTAATTTACCAAATGTCACACTTCTATTTGTCTCTTATTTCTACTATCATTTATCAATTAACCTACGACTTGACATTTTTCCTAGTTTAAAAATACCCCAAATTTTTAAAATTTTCTAAAATATCACCAAAAATGATAAATCAATTTTAATACACCCCAAATCCATTTTCAAAAAAAATAATCCATAATTCACATTAAAATCAATTATACCCAAAAAATTTCAATGAATGCATATACAATCATTTTAATGGGTTTCAACATTATTATTCACGTGTATGAGTATGCCATATTGTGCATGATCATGAAATTCACTTCCTATGTTCTTAATAGTCTCTCATGTACAGTATCCTAGGGTTTTAGCCATTATCATAGGATAATGGGATGTTACATTTATCTTCCTGAAAGCCCAATTGTCCTTGAGGCCTGAACTGTCCTCTAGCATTATTTGTCTAGGAGAAGTTAGGGTGGTTCTTCCACCCAGGGTTGTAGGTTTTGGAGTAGAGATTGTTGCCCCCTCCTCTTCTATATTGCACTCCCATATAATTTACTTGCTCCTGATTGTCTTCCCTCTTCAGATAACAGTCCATGGTATCATAGTTCGATTGTGCACAGAGTTCACATTTTAATTGTACGGCCTTCGTCGAGGATGACGCCTTCCTACTGTTAAGTTGTCATATCAGGTTGTCGATCTTTGTTTGCATTTCATTCATCTAATCGACTACAATAATTCCTTTTTTCTCTCTAAAGGTAACAGATTGCCTACCTCACTCATTCGTCCACAAGCAGTTGTTGCTTGCCATCTCCTAAATTAGCTCTTCTACTTCATCAATTGTCTTCTGCACTAGTGATCCTTCTGAAGTTACGTCGATTGTACCTCTTATTGGTGGGTTCACTCCATTGTAAAATGTTTGCAACAAGAATTACTTGGGTAGTTTATGGTGTGAGCACTTCCGTTGCAAATCCTTGTATATCTCCCATACTTCATAGATTGATTCCTCATCACCTTGCTAGAAGTTGGTGATTTCTTTGATGATCTTGGTGGTCTTAGTCAATGGGAAATACTTATCCAATAAAGAACGAACTAGTTAATCCCATGTTGTGATGTTGACTAGGCTAAGGGAAAGATACCAAGCCTTCGCTCTATCTCTAAGGGTAAAATGGAATAGCTAAATTCTAGCCACTTCTTCTGACATCTGATGACACAAAAAAGTATCACAGATTTCAAGGAAGTTCACTATATGTGTATTTGGGTCCTCATTGGCTAATCCATAGAACTACACATTCTACTGAAGCATATTTAAGAGGGCTGGTATGATTTGGAACGAGGCTACTTGAACAGGTAACCGAGCTACTTCTTGGGTCGCTGCGTTGAACCTTAGCCTCATGAAGTCCATCAGGGTTCGTTTTTTGTTGCCTTGGTTCGCTCCATGATCTATATTCTATTGACACTCCTCAACCATTGCTGATTTCTCAGTCCCTTCTTCTTCCTCTTGCCAAACTTTCCTAAGGGTTAATTCTAGTCAAGTGATATCTAAATCTAAAGATTTCGTGGCATAACTCAAACGTCTCATGACTCTTATATTCACACAAGAGCACAATTTTTGAAATATAAAATAAAGAACAAAAGAAAAAATCAAAAACTAACCTAATTGCTTTAAATTATAGAACTAAATTAATTGCTACCTCGACAATGGCACTAAAAACTTAATCGTAGGTTCTAATATAATAAAATTTTAATATTTTAAATCTCTATATTTCCACAAGTGTACAGGTCATTTGCGTAGGAGGGATAATCTAATCCTAAAATCTAGGGCTTAACTCAAATTCGCAATAATTCACAATAAACAAATTAAGATAGAAATTATTCAATCAAGCAATCAATTTCAAAAATTAAATTCGAAATGACAAACAAGTTAAAAATTGCACAACCAAATCAAGAATCAACCTAGGAGCTACCAATTGAGAGAAAGGAGATTTTAATCCGACTTTAATGAAAACCTAATCAATTATGAAATTATTGAATTACAGGGTCTAGACGGCCCTAGGTTGGATTACCCTCTCTCAAGTTATAATTTTTAACCCTAATTAGATTATAGGAATTGCAACCTCTCGATTCACAATTTAACCAAAACTTAAACTAGCTCTAAATTTGTCCAATAACCTACCAAAAACCTATGCAAAATCTCTCGTTATATAATTTTACCGGTTTGATTCAACTTTTAATCAATTAAATTACCAAGCTCTCGCTAGCAGAATTTAACAATTTTTACTCAGTTCACCCTCTCAGTTTGTTACTAAATTGTGAAGTGCAGAAATCAAATCAAAAATAACTCAATAAAAATGCAAGCTCTCGAGGGTTTTGGGATCTGGTAAATGCAAAAACTCTTTTATTCTATTCTTCATGTTCTGTAAATACCTTAGTAGCCCTAGGGTTCCTTTGGGTTTAAAACTATCTGAAAAGTACCTCGAAACTTGACGTTTTCACTTGTTTTTGTTTCTGCCTGATGTAAGCCACGATCGTGGTAGCATCCAACCCTTTCTGTCATGAGTATGGCCCAAATCCTACGATCATGTCCAATATCACACCTTGCTATCACAATCGTGGTCCAAGTACCACGATCGTTTCCTGGGGCATAGTAGCTTTCAAGTTTCTATCACGAACGTGACCGATATTATGTCATGATCATAGGCCATGGTGTCAGCCTAAAAGTCTCCAAAACTTCTCCGTTCTTCCACATTGACCCTAAAACACTAACAAACATATCAAGGTACCTTAAAAACATAATTTTTAAGCGCAAAGACTTATACGGACCCATAAAAACACTTAAACACAAAAGCTAACACAATTCTAACCTAAACACATGCTAAACAATCAAATTATCTCTTAATACATAATAAATTAAACCATAAAACATGATGCAAATCATATCTATCATGGAGAGTTCCCACTTCCTCTAAGACAAACTGCTTATGTCAACTGGAAATTCAAGGAGTTTTCACTATTCCTTGTTTTATTAATAGTTTTTCATTAAAACGGATATTAATAGAGTCCATTAGAGTTATCAATTTGATAAATTATGCCTTTATTATTATCTTGCTGCTAGCACATCATAATGTTAGTCAAAATAAACTAGACCTACTACTATAATAGTGGCGAGTCTAGGTTGATCTCACAGAGAGTGTTTGTTTGGCCTTTATTATGAAAACAATGGTGTTTAAGGTGTGAAGGGTTTTGTTTAGTTTAATAAAAGAAAAAAATAAAATAAACTAATAAAAACAAATTCAAGAAAACATGCAAAAATGATGAAAGTGGTGAATTTGTTATGGACCCGATTCTTTGGTTCAATCTCAGCCTACACACAATTAAACATGTTTCACTGAATTGTTGTCTTCACATTTCTCTTTGAACTATTGATCGTAGATTAATAACAAGCTCTGTTAATCCTGGTTTTTCCTTAGGTCATATTTAATTAAGAAGAGCTCCCCTAGCTATCGGATAACCTAGGAGATGCTCCCTAGATTTAATCAAGCAGTCACCTTACAAATGAGAAAACTATACCAGTTTAAGCAATAATCACATAAGCTCAAATTATTTAATTTTTTAGTCCCAATGAATCCAAATACAAAAATCCAAACAAAAAAGATATCAATTCATCTCTCCATTTTCTGTGAAAGGGTGACAACTAATCAAATTTTATTCCTAAGATAAGGAGATCTTTATATCTATGTAAATCATTTTTTGTTTTGAACTAAACAACAAAATCCACAAAAAAGACTAAGTGCTAAAAAATTGACTTTCTCTTTTTTCTGATTTCTGATTATTGGGTCTTTATCTCATCAAACAGATCCAATCAAATCTCGAATGTTTTTATATTGAATATCATAATAGTGGTCAAAATGGAATCACTTTTTTTTTTGCTATTCTATCTAAGACTTTCTCAATCACAAGTCTAACTGAAGAGGAATTTATAAATTCCTTTTCAATTGTAACTGTTTCAAATTCAAATTTAAGTATAAAATATCTTTATTATGTCGTTCATACCTGTTTTATACATTCCACATCCATATATGGAGTTAGATACAATTTTATGTGATTTTGTAACCTATATACATAATATTAAAAAAATTCATCATTCTTAGATCAATCCATATAATTGGATGAAGAACAATCCAATAATTTCAATAAATGGGAAATTTAAAATATTGGGGGTTGGAAATGCAGGAATGTCTACAATAGATGGATTTAATAGGATACAATTTGAAGGATTTTGTAAGTTCATTGATGGGGGTTTAACTTGACAACTTTATAAGTTTCCAAACCGAATTGTACCTAAAACCATATGAGAACTATAGTGAGTATCTTAAGCAATTTCATATCATTAATCACTAAGTGTAAAAGGCTAAATGTATCAACAATTAAGCACATATCACTTACAATATGTGGCTTATTTATAGGCTAATAAACTACCATAGGGAGACACAGGTGGAAGTAAGCTACTAATCATAGACCCAAGATGATGATAATATATAGATATGTCGAGCTAATGACATTAAACAAGCATTACATAAGAGGCAACCCATTAATTAGGGTAGGTTTTATTTTAAAAATTTTATATTGTTTTTATTTTTATCTTTCGTTATCTTCTTTACTGTTATTGCTATTTTATTTTCTCTTTTTATCTCTTTTTCTTTCTGTTTTGCAAGGATGTTAGTCTAATATTAGATGGACAATTTAAAAATTAAAAATTTGTATTATTCAAAAAAGTACCAAAGCTCACTTTCTCACTTACTAATATGTGCTTATATTATGTACATTAAGGACAATGTACAATTTTAAGCGTAGGGAAGATGTTAATTATTTTCTTAAGCATATTATAATCTTGGTTATTGAATTTTATTAATTGATATTCTTAATTAATTAAAATATGTTCATAAATACTTGAAATCGTTACTGAATATTGATTTGAATTAGTATGAAAAAGGATGATAGTTGAAATAAATTTGCTTTTATAAGTCATATTTTTAATAGTCATTGAGATAGTCAAATTGAATAAAATTTCATATTGTTTATACACATAAAACCATCTTTTTCATAAACTTTTGAGCCTAAAAGCAAAATTTTCAAAAAATTTTAAGCTCTTTTTTTCATTTGTGTTATTTTGCATAGCTGAATGATTATAGAACTTGCTTTTATTAAGTATATTGATGATCATGTCGTTCAAGCTTTAAAATTTATAAGCCCTCAAATACTACAAGTGTACTAGTCACGATTGTAGTATAAGAGGTGTCGATCCCATAAGGAGGGAGACTAATATAATCCTAAAATCTAAGGGCAATAACATACAAAACTCAAAATAATCAATGCACAAAAAGTAATCACGGGAATTGAATTCATCCACTTTATATAGAAATTAAACACAAAGGAATTAACAATTGAGCAATATGCAATCACAATAGAAATCAATCTAAGGAATTTACCAATTTATGAGAAAGGAGATTTTACTTATCATTAATGCTAACTTAGCCAAATATGTGTCGATGGAGTGTCAGTTCTAGACTATCCTAGGGATGATTACTCTCTCTCAAGTTATAACCATTAAACCCTAATTTATAAACCCTAACAAGAATATGGAAATTGCAATCTCTCAATTCATAAATCATCCAAAACCTAATTAGATCTTAAGCACACTAATAAACTATTGTAAATCACACAGGATCTCTTTTCGTACAATTACCAATATGATTTATTATGGTTTCTATTAAATCACCTAACTCTCATTAATCCGATTTAATCATTTTTTATTTATTTCACCGTCTAAGTTTATTACCGAATTATGCAATAATGTAATTAAATAATGACATTCATCCGAGGGATTTTTCAAGGTCTGAAAGCTCCAAAAAATCTATTGAGTCTGTGCATTTACTCGACGCAGGCCACGATCATGGCTCACATCTTAGCCTTCTCTCATAGCATACAGACCACGATCATAAGCCGTACCTTTCGCTTCTGTCATGATCATGGCATGCTGTCATGATCGTGGCCTAATAAACCACGATTGTGGGCCAAACCTGGAGCTTCTGTCACAATCATGGCTTGATAAGCCACAATCATGAGCTGTTGTTTTTGCTCAAATGTCTCTAAAACTCCTCCCTTATTCGATGTTGGTCTTAAAACACTAGCAAACACACTAAATACCTCAAAAACATTCTATTTATTCTCAAAAGTGTGTACTGAAATCACTTAAAACATAAATAAATCACACACTAACACAATTTTAGCCTAAACACATGTTAGGGTTATGTTGTAGTGCCCTGGAAAACAAGTGTATTTACATGCACTTTAATTTTCTTCCAGTTATAATATTGTAATGAAAATATTAATAAAACAAAAGAGTTATGTTTTATTTGTATGAGCATGATATAACTAGTAATAAGGTACCTAGGTTCTTTTATAAGTAATATACATATACATGGAGATGTATGGGGAACATGTATATTATTAAAATCTAAATTAATTGATTCACATTTGAATATTCAAGTTGGTCACTTGATTATGGTTTAGACTATAGTGTTTCGATTTACCTCCGTGAAAGTAAAGGAGTTTACTTCAAGGGAATGATGAGTTTCAAATCATGATAGTAGTTTACTATTGATAATGACACTATTAAACGAATCTAGAATTGCATATGTTTTTAAAGAATAAAGTAGGTCGTTACTTTAATCTTAAAACATACACCTTAGCATTCGTTTATTACAAACCACAATCTTAATGAGTGGCGAACTCCTGTGTGTTTCTTTATAATTTTTGATATGATTGGAATGTATTTTTACAAGGTATCAATCCAATGTCCACATGTTGGAATTATTAATTGAAACTTGCATCAAGGAATATTCACTCAAATAAAAATTTTATAGTGATATCATCAATTCTAGAATTGTTATGGAGATTAGTGATTAAACTAGCACGAGTAGTTTGATAGACTAGCTACCCATCAAGTCTTAACACCAAGATTAGATCTTATATGTTAATCATCATGTAGAGTGAAATGGGAGATCTAGAAGGAAAAGCCAACATAAAGTCAAAACAGTAATTTTACCCTTTATTGTGTCGACGATTATAATATGGCTCATAATAGAGTTTGCAATTGTACATCATATTAATATATTGAAACACGTCTTCTCATAATTTTAAGTAATTCAAGAGTTCAACCAATTGACTTTAGTGGGATGACATTTGGTTAATAAGTCAGAATTAATTCTAATGAGATTAAATTAATTATGGGCTTATTGAAACTTGAATTATTTAAGTCCAATTAGATTCCCCACTGGCTTCTAGGAAGGTTATCAAGAAAAGTAAGAAAAATAAACTGAGGTTATCGGAAAGAAAGTGAGATAGTTTGGAGAGAAATGGATGAATTGGATTTAAGCTAATAAGACCAGAACAATTTAATTAAGAGTTAATTAAATTGGGTCTTAAGCCTATAATTAAATATTGTGCTTACACTAACTAATTGTTAATTCTAAGGCCAAAGGAACTTTTAATATTAGGTTGGATTCTAATTTAATTAATTAGATTAGTTGAATTAAAATCTCAATTAAGAAACAAAAGAAGAAGCAAAATCGAATTGTAGGATTCGGTAATGCTCTTCATTACATGTTTTAATGGCTGTTGTTTTCAAAAAATGTAAAACAGCTACATCAATGACTTTGCTTATTAAATGAACATGTCATTTTTATAAGATAATGTTCAAGGATTGTAGTGGAGGGGTCAGCATTTTGCAAAGAGAGAAATGTACATCACCTTTTGGCATTCTTTTGATTAAAGAATGAAATGGTGTTTTAATCTCTTCTCTATCTCCCATATAACGTCCAAGTGTTATATGGAAAAAGGTTGGTGGTCTTTTAGCATTATTTGGTTAAAAAAAGGAACGTGAGTGGTTTTTTATTATGCTCTCTTTCTCCCAATAGCTGATGATAGCATTTGATGCTAAATGAATTTTGTCTCTTTGCACACACTCTCCAATCCACCAAACATAGCAAAAGAGAGGGTCTCTTTTTGTTCTAAAAAATTATCCGAATATAGAAAAAGAGAGGTCTCATTTTCTTCTTTCATTTAGCCAAATATAGTAAAAAAAAGATGTAAATTATTTTTCTTCTCCTTTCCCACAAAAGGATCTTGATAACCAAGTTGTTGAAAGAGAACAAGTGGTAGATTGGATTGGTTAAGGACATAGCAGTGACGAGTCAAAGCTGTAGTGAGGAGTTGGTCTGATCTTGTTCTTATTATATTTATTTTCCTTATATCATATCATTTATGGATTAAAAACATACTGTTTTGGTGTTTACGCTTCCGCTATGTTATGATTTTGAAAAAAGTTTTTGAAATCTACCATTTAGCCAAACCAAGCATGTTTTTGTTTTTGATCCAACAACACATACTAGATGATTTAATTAACGACTAAACATATATCAAACTATACAATAAAACATTATGCAATTTATACTTATCACATCCCCACACTTAAAGTTTGCTTGTCCTCAAGCAAACAAAACAACAAACATCATAATATCATAAAGCACATAATGCAACAATGAGATAATAACTTTAACTTCGTGAAAAAAATTTAACCTTAAACACAATCATTCAAGTTGTTCCAAATCATTGATATGTAAAATCTACTTCTAGGAGCTCTAGACTAAATATACATATTAATCAAAATGTAAATGTGAAGTTTATTTACCCCTTTCAATTGTACATATACATTAATAATTATTTGGTCATTCAAACTTTGTAACTAATCCTAAGTATGTTTTTATGGAAAGTTAAGCTACTAAAAAGTTCAGTAGATTTTTATTAGAAAAGCTTTTTTTGTTACTTTTGCGGATATGGATCTAATCTTTTTGCACAGAGGAAAACATTGGTGATGAATGTCAATCCAGTTACTCGACTAAGTCATGTTTTATTAAGTTGCATGGTTGGAATGTCATTATAACCTTTTAAAGCAAAAGTACACATTTGTGAGGCGTGTCGATCTGGTTACTCAACTACATCACGTTCTTAACTAACTACTAGCTCTATTCAAAACTTGAAGGCTAGTAGAATAGTTATTTAGTTAAAAATTTACAAACACATTTTTGTATTTAATGCCTACCTTGTTACTTTAGCTACTCGTTTTGATGAAAAAAAATACTAGCTAAGATACTTAGTTGAAAGACTTAAAATTATGGATGAAAGTGACAACTTATAGGGTGATAAACTAACATTAAATCCTAATTAACTTGCATATTTGTCTAAAGATCTAGATCACTAATTTTGCAAGTTAATTACTCTTCACAACCTATTATGTTATGTTAAAAATTAAATCAATTTCAAGTCATATAAGCGATTGATACATTCACACAATTCACAATATGCAACCTAAACACACTAACATAACAATATGCAAAATTCACACTCAAAGAAAAACACACAACCCTCCCCACATCTGAACAACACATTGTCCTTAATATGACAAGGAGACAAACAAACACACATAGAAGGAAATAACATAAAACAAAACTAAACTAAAGTTAAAATAAAAAGTGATATGAATGGATTTTCCTATATTTTTATATATTATTTCATTTGAATTCATTAGTAATTTGTGTTTAATTGCTCACTTTGTCTTCCTATTGATTTTCCATCTAGATTCAATGATGAAATATAAATACAAGATTAAAGCATGAAGTTTTGAAGCCATTAGGATGTTAGACCCCAAATTTTTTCTTTAAATTTATTCTATCAAATTAGAAAGATGAGTAGAAATTAGAATTTTTGAATTTATAAATTTTTTGAGTAAGTTATGAATATATTTTATTCGTATGTGTTTGCTTGGGTTATATGGAAACATTAAAGTTAAGTTAAGGAGTAAGTCGGTATTAAGTTAAATGTGAAGGGTAAGTTAGAAAAGACAAAAGTTGTCTTAATTAATAAGAAAAGAAGAGTGCATGAGATTCGTGTAGAAGTAAGAAAGAAAAAGTGAGAAAGTTGTAGAAGAAAATAGAAGAAGAGAAGCAGAAAACCAAAATAGGGAAGAAGAGAAGCAGAAAAGCAGAAAACCAAAATAGGAAAGAAGAAGAAGGAAAGAAAGAAACAGAGAAAGGGAAGAAGGAAAAAAATGATTCAGCTAAGTTTTTAGGTAACTTCAATCTATTCTTCTTGTTTTGATAGAAGTATAAAGTAGAGAAAATAGGTTTTAAGTGTTGAAAACGAAGAGAGAAAGAAGAGAAACAAGAAATTCATTTTCTTAGATTTTCATGTATTTCCAACTAGATTTTTAGTTATTCTAGCTTAGATAAACTAAGAGTAGATTGAGTCTAAGCCTTATTTTTGGATATTAGAGCTTTACGGAAGTTTTATTCATACAGTAGAATCATAATTTGTTTATTTGAAGGGAGTCAAAAAAATCAAAGAAAAAAGCAAAAGGAGAGACAAACTTGAGTTTGGAGCCGTCATAATAGGCGGGTAATATGTTTATGGTTATTGTGATGATGGGCTAATTTTTTTACATGATTGTGTGTGCTTAAATGCTTGTCTTTGAATCATTGTGAATGTTGAAAGAATGTTCTGTGATTGGATATCATGTTTTCTTTGAAAGATTTTGCTGCTTTTGGTATTAATGAAAAGAAGAAAAGCACAAAAGGCTTGAAAATATGAATATGTTGTAAAATATGTGAGCATCGAAATTATGCTTATGTGGGTAAGAGAGATACCATTTCATTCGTCATAAGCACGACGACTTAAAGCACTCTCCCGGCTACCCGTTTGTGGCCCATGAGCTTTGAAAATTGGACTCATTTTGTTCATAGTGTAAACTTTGATTTCCCCATTTTGTTCTATAGGATTCTCTCAAGCCATTATGTTTATGCACTGCATCTTGATTGTTGAACATGGAGCATAATTGGATGTTATGTTTTGATGATTAAAAGATTATATGATCTGATTTGTGGATAATATGATTTGCTAAGACTAAAATGAAATATATATGTATATTTATGCTTGATTGTGTGTATGGCTCGTTACCGATGGTTACAAACATATTAAACACTGAGCTTCACAGCTCACCCCATTATTTTTCACTACTCAGGTGAAGACAAAGTAGATCATTGAACCTTGCAAACTTCAGCAAACTCCAAGAATTTCTATCGTTTGTAACTAAGTTAGTCCGAATACCTTAGGTAGTTTTGCAAACACATCAAGCATAAGCATTAATGTTGTATTTTTGGATTATGCTACTTTTTGACTCTTAATATGTAATTAAAGTGAAGTTCAAACTCTATTTTGTTTGAGAAATGAATGAAAGAGCTGATGAAGATTCCTTTGTACATGTTCAAATTTCTTACTTTGTTAAGTTGTCAATTTCGGTTGGGAATAAAAAGTTGAGTTGTTTGATGGTTTTCAAATAGATTTTTCTTTAGCAACTTTTTGTGTTGGGAGTATGTTTGTTAGGAGTCTTATATGTCTCAATTGTGCTTGTTGGTTTCGGGTCTTTTGAAATGTGTAAAAGTTCATATAGGCAATAAAGGAAAAAGGGGGATAGAAATTTTTCCCTGACTTCGATGAATAAACTGTATTGATTTAGATAGAAATTTTTAAACATATAAAATTTGTAATTTTTGGACTTTAGACAAAAAAAGATATGGCCTTTACAAGATAGCACCATTGGTGTGGGTGGAGACTTTGGCACTAATTCTGGCAGAAATTTGTGTTCTGCTTTTAAACAATTAAACTATATTGATATAGGACAAATTAGACAAAGTTGTCTTCATAAAAGTTGTATTTTAGTCTCTTAGGTTTCTAGCGACATAATGTTTGAAATTTTTAGACATTAGAGTTGAAAGTTATGAAGGTTGGAAGTGAGAGTGGCAAAGTCAGGGTGCACGATTGTGCACGAGCATAATTGCGACCACCGCACTATTCATGTGTACACGATCACAAATTCATGGAATTGCAAATTATGCTTGAGCATGATCATGAAAAAAAAGGTTTTTCATTAAGCGAACGATCATACATTGTAAAAATGCATGCCCGTGCTATTTTTTTGGTTATTTGAGTTGTTATTTGTTTTTTTACTCCCAAAGATCATTTATTTTTATCTTTATTTTTATTTCTTCATTTCTTTATTTTAAAAGTCCCTCAAATTTTAGCATATTGTAGCCATGAATTAAGTTCTGAAACTCAGGTGTAACATTTTTGGTATTAAAGCCCACGGTTTTCAAGGATTCATAGGCTTAAAATATGTTATACTATGAATTATTATAATGCGTGTTAAATTATTTATATTGCTAAATTAATTGTTTGCATTGTTAAATTGATTGATTGCATTGAATGGCATGCATATTATACATACATGTAGAAAATAAAATTAAAATGAAAGGTAAGTTGAATGTTAATGTATAAATTTAAGGAGTAAGATGCCACCTCGTAGAAGAACATGATGAGTTTGCAAGGATCTGCTGCACCTGACTCTCCACCAAGAGAGTAGAGCACTAATGAGTCTAGAATCCCAATAATTGCTCAGGTAATTATAGGGCAGGATAGTAAGCCCTTTCAACCACAACTGCATAAATCACAAGCTTTAACATTCATGAAGAGTTTGATCTGTTAGAAATAATGAGAAGGATGATGAACTGTCAGAGTGTAAGAAAACAAAAGTTGGGGACATCTAGAAATAAGAAATACTACGTATTTCGATAAGTTAGAAATAGGCTTAGTAAAACTGTATTTGTAGTTATATCAGTGAATATGATATTAGTATTTTGTTGTGGATATGTACTTGAATTGATATGGATTTGAATATGTTTTCGTGAATTGGATAAGAAAGAAATAGAGACACAAGTAGAATGACAAGATTTAAAGTGGAAAAGCAAAGTGGAATGAAAACAAAAATTTTCTATGACTTTGAGAGGTTGAACTTGGAATTGAAATGATTGTTTGATTAATGTGCTAAGAGTTATGATTTGGTATAAGATTGTGTTTGTCTATTTGGGATCAGAATTTCAAGATGGTTATGTATCTATAATTCTAAATTGATTAAAAACATATGTATGGAAGACGAAATAAATGATAGCTGGAAGATGAGAGTAAATGAACATACCTCCTATTTCATTAAGCTTTATCATAAAGAATATTCTGATTATGTAAAGTATGATAGTAATTGATCTTATTGAAATATCAAAAATAATTGAAGTCGATCTTATTGAGATATTAAGAGTGGCTGAAAAGTAATGATGAATATAGTTGACTGATAAAGCTTATGTAACTAGTATAGATGATTGAGGTGCGAAACCTTTGTTTGATAGAGATTGTCATCGAATCATATCAAGTAAATCAAATGCTCCATTTCTAGGAACCAATGACTATTAAATAAATTAGAAGTGAATATTGAAGTTAGTTAGAAATATGACTCAAGCATAAGAAGTTAAATATGCTACAGAGAGTGGATGCTTAAGTTCATGAATTTGAGATGATGATGTGTTATTGCTAAAGGAACCTAGTTCCGATGAAATTGAAATGTGAAAGTGATTGTACATGATAAATGCAAGTGAATGATGGTATATGACGTAAAAATTGACCTTAGGAATTAAGATGTATTCTGATGCAGCATGGTAAAATGTTTACATAAGCATTAAGACAGCTAAGGTCTCATGAGTTTAAATTATTTGGTACATGATTTAGAACTTGTTGCAACAGTAATTGCTTTAAAAATTTAGAGACATTATAAGTAAGTTGAAACATTTCGGATTTACACAGATCATTAAAGTTTGAGGTATTTATTGAGTCAAAAAGAGTTAATTATGAGACAAAGACAATGGATAGAGTTATTTAAATATTATGATCGTACAAATGAGTATTATCCTGGTAAAGCTAGTGTGCAACTGATGCATTAAGTAGAAAATCCAATAGCAATGTAGTATGAATTCAGATATTGAGGTTACCAAAGCTGGTTCAATTAAGAATACTGAATGTCGAGTTGAATTTGGGGCAAAATGAAGTATTAGTAGCTATAGTGAATTTAAGATTAGTTTTACATGAAAGGATTAGAAAATCCAAGTGAGGATTCAGAATTAATGAATCTTATTGAGATTATAAGTGAATCCAAGTTTCGAGTTAGAATTAGAAAAGGATATGTTATGGTAGAAGTAAGGAGTATGTGTGCTCGATGTAGATGATTGAGGAAAGAGATTTTGTAGAAACCACACATACCAACCTATGCTATACATTCTGGTAGTGATATGTTGAAACAGCATTTAGTGGCCAAGGATGAAGAAGAAAATGGTTGAATGTGTGACTAAATAGAAGTATGGGAACTTTTGGAAGCCATGAAAGAGAAGTATCCACACCTAATTGTAGACTTAGGTAAGAATTTCGAGGACGAAATTCTTTAAAGGGGAGAAATGTTGGACCCAAAAATTTTTCTTAAAATTTATTCTATTAAATTAGTAAGCATGAGTAGAAATTAGAATTTTTTTTGATTTAGAAACTTTTGGAGTTAGTTATTAACATATTTTATTTGTATGTGTTTGCATGGATTAAATGGAAATGTTAAAGTTAAGGAGTAAGTTAGTATTAAGTTAAATGTGAAGGGTAACTTAGGAAAGACAAAAGTTGTCTTAATTAATGAGAAAAGAAGACTGCATGAGAGTCATGTAGATGTAAGAAAGAAAAGGAGAGAAAGTTGTAGAAAAAACTAGAAGACGAGAAACAGAAAACCGAAACAGAAAAGAAGAAGAAGGAAAGAAAGAACAAGAGAAAGGGAACAAGGAAAAAACGATTCAGCTAAGTTTTTAGGTAACTTCAATCTATTCTTCTTGTTTTGATAGAAGTATAAAGTAGAAAAAATAAGTTTTATGTGCTGAAAATGAAGGGAGAGAGAAGAGAAAAAAGAAATTCATTTTCTTAGATTTTCATGGATTTCCAACTAGATGTTCAGTAATTCTAGCTTAGATAAACCAAGAGTAGATTGAGTCTAAGCTTATTTTTGGATATTAGAACTTTATGGAATTTTTATTAATATAGTGGTTTAAATCAAAATTTGTTTGTTTGAAGGGAATCAAGAAAATCAAAGAAAAGAGAAAGAGGAGAGACAAACTTGAGTTTGTAGCTATCATTAAATAGGTGGGTAATACGTTTATGGTTATTGTAATGATGGGCTAATTTTTTTACATGATTTTGTGTGCTTAAATGCTTGTCTTTGAATCATTGTGAATGTCAGAAGAATGCTCTATGATTGGATATCATGTTTGCTTTGAAAGATTTTGCTGCTTTTGATATTAATGAAAAGAAGAAAAGCACAAAAAGCATGAAAATATGAGAGCATAGAAAATTTGCCTTTATGGGCAAGAGAGATACCATGTCTTTCGTCACATGCACATTGACTTAAAGCCTTCTCCCGGCTGCCCATTTGTGGCACATAAGCTCCAAAAAATGGACTCATTTCATTTATGGTATAAACTTTGGTGTCTCCATTTCATTTCATGGGATTCTCTCGAGCCAATACGTTTGTGCATTGCACCTTGATTGTTGAGCATGGAGCATAATTGAATGTTATGTTTTGATGATTAAAAGATTATGTGATCTGATTTGTGGATAATTTGATTTGCTAAGACTAAAATGAAATATATATATATATATATGCTTGATTGTATGTGTGGCTTGTTATCGATGGCTACAAATATATTAATCAATTAGCTTCGCAGCTCACCCCATTATTTTTCACTCCTCAGGTGAAGACAAAGCAAGCCATTGAACCTTGCAAACTTTGACAAACTCCAAGAATTTCTATCTTTTGTAACTAAGTTAGTCCGAATAACTTAGGTAGTTTTGTCAGTATATCAAGCATGAGCATTACTGTTGTATTTTTGAATTATGCTAATGTTTTGACTCTTAATATGTAACTAAAGTAAAGTTCAAACTCTGTTTATTATAGAAATGAAAGAAACAACTGATGAAGTTTCCTTTGTACATGTTCAAATTTCTCAATCTGTTAAGTTGTCAATTTTGGTTGGGAATAAAAAGTTGAGTCTTCATAGAAGTTGTAGCTTAGTCTCTTAACTTTCTAACGACATAAAGTTTGAAACTTTTGGACATTAAAGTTGAAAAGTTATAAAGGTTGGAATTAGGAGTGGCAAAGTCGGCGTGCACGACCGTGCACAAGCACAATCAGGACCACCACACTATTCATGCAATTGCATGATCATGGAAAGGCCGCACTATTCATGGAATTGCACTATTGTGTGTTGGTTTTTCCTCAAACGCACTATTGTGCTCATCGTAAAAATGCATGCCCGTGCATCTTTTGTGTACAGTCATGTACTTAAAACATGCCTGTGCACTTTTGTGCACAGCCGTGCATCTTTTTTTTGGTTATTTGAGTTATTATTGGTTTTTTACTCCCAACCGTGATTTATTTTTATTTTTATTTTCGTTTTTATTTTTATTTCTTTATTTTAAAAGTCCCTTAAATTTTAATGTATTTTAGCTACGAATTAAGTTCCGTGACGGAGGCCCAACATAGGAGCTCGGATGATTATCCATAATGCAGCCCTACGTGCTTTTAATGCATCCCAAACGATAGCATCTTTAGAGGTCCTCTTTACTCCATAATGCAACTCAATTGGGGTAAAAATCCAGCAATACAGCATCACTATCAGCATTTAAGGTTAGGAGTTTCACACGAACCATGTCAAAACACAGACATTTCCATAAGTTTTCAACTGAAGGGTTACACAAGAACAAGAGTAGTGGACCAAAGACAATTGAAATTAAATTGTCCCATTGAAAAGATAAAGTAGCAAGGTGGCAAAAATAACAAAGAAGAGATTGGTGTGGCGGCAGAGAGAATAGAGAGGTGTGGTGATAGAAAAACAAAGGAGAGAGCTATGACAGAAGAGTGAGTAATGTGAATAGTGTAGATGCTCAAACCTTAATGTTTAATTGTCCCATTGATAAATAGTAGCAAGGAGAATAAGCTTTGTAGTGAGTAAAGAACTATAGGTTTTCGGTAGGGATATTAATGGGGATTGAAGCACTTTTTCTCGAGAGACCCATAGAGGGCTAAACAACACTAGTTCAAAGGCAACGTTGACACTGACAACCTGAGTTAAGCATTTTTTTTATTATTTTGTTATTTCTTTCTCTCATTAGGAATTGATTGTGCTATCTTGTGTTTATTGTATTGGGTATTGAACGATGATGATTTTAATGCTTTATTGAATTGATTTTCTTGAAAACCCATTGTTAGAATCGAATGCAATATATAATTGTTGTATTTTTTATTCGTGTGTAACAACTAATGGTTCCGAATCATTAAAGATAACATAATATAGGTTAAATAATCTAAGCTTATGTGATTATTACCTAGATTGGTTTATTTTTCTAATTCATAATGTTGTTGTCCAGATAAACTTTGAGAGCTTATTCTAGGTTTCCCAATAGCTAGGGTTAATTAACGAGTGCTTTGTGATTAACAAAGCTTGTTGTTAATTTATGACCAATAATTGCTAAGAGAGATAAAAGAACGACAAATCAGTGAATTATGCTTAATTAGGGTGTAGGTCGAGATTGAACCAAAGAACCAGATCCCTACCAAATTCCCTAATTTTATCATTTTTTCATATTTTCTTTAAATTTTTTTCATTAAGTTTATTTTATTTTGTTTTCTTATTAAATCAAAACACCAACACCTCCCCCCGTCCCTTACCTGCCCACCCTGCGCGTGCCCAATTACCTAAACATCAATTAATTTCATTTCATAAGCTAACCAAACACTCCTAGTGGGATCAACCTAGACTCACCACTACTACAGTAGTAGTCTAGTTATTTTATTTTGACTAGCATTACAAAGCTCAAGTCAAAAAGGGTTAGAAACAAACCTTATGGTGATGGAGGCGATGATGGTGAGGGACTGAGAACAAATCTAATAGATGCCCAAGATTGTTGTCTTAACTTTGAATTGCTTAAAGAAAGTGAGAGAATTAGTGATCTCATATCAATTCAAATTATTAAAGTTTTATTTAAAATTTAAAGCAATTCTAACTAAACACAACAATTTCAACCAAACTACTGACTGTGCTAACTTATGGTCATTAGCTTGACCTTAAATCCTTAGAGGCGTCTTTAATTGTTCGAACAAAGACAAACAGGCAGTAAATGACAAATAGTTTTGGAAGTCCTTCTAAGTGATCCAATAAATGAGCTGATCAAAGAGCCTTAACCTGGACTTCCATATCCCTTTTTCTTAGCGAAAGTTATTTGTAACTAGGTCAACGATAAATTTAAAGGAGGTTAATTCAAACAAGATTAAGGATATAACAAATCAACTCTTAAAAAAAGCTCATATTAAGGGAATCGGTTAAGGAAGAGGCAAAGGATCACATAACAAGAGGCAATCCTAACATAGCACAAAAGAAAGAAGACCCAAGGGACTTCATTCCTTGCAATATAAATGGAGTTAGCATAGCTAGGGCAATTGCAACTTTGGCTAATAGTATCAACATGATGCCCTACACTTTTAGTCAGAAGTTATGGTTAGGAGAGCTAGAGTCCATTAAGATATTATTGAAAACGGCCGACTGAATAGTGCACAAGCCGAAGGGGATTATTAGGAATGTGCAAGTACATATTGATAGATTCATCTACCCCCTAGGCTTCTACATACTGCATATTGGAGAAGATGCAAAAACCCCTATGCTTCTTGGGCGAGTATTCCTAGCCACATCTCGTTCGATCATTGGTAGTTATGCATTAGACTATGTTTTTATAAATATTTGGCATGTGTTTCTTACATAATAGTTTATTATTATTGAATTTTAGGACTCATTTTGTATGTTTTCATTTATTTTAACTTTCATTGCTTTTTTTATGTTTGATGTTAATTTAGGTTTAAAATTGATCATTTTTTTGTAGGAATGAAAATTAAGAAACTTGGAGATTGAACTAGAGACCAAAAGAGGAGAAGAGAAGAAGAAGTATTCTGGTGCAAGTTCCCACGATCGTAGGAATTGAAAAGTTCCCACGATCGTGTGATATTTTATCCAAGAGACTATGCTAGCCTTAATTAAACTTTAGGGTTTATGGACTATAAGACATATTAAAGCTCCATGGATGAAGGAGGACATAAGACCTGTATAGAGAAGAGCCTTCTTAAGTGAAAAATACAAGTTTTAAGACTTGAGGAAGGTGGAGATTCAAGGATTTTCAACAACAATTGGGAAAGTAGCACATCAACACTAAAATTTTCAGATTTTGGCAAAGAAGAGAAGGAGTTTTCATTATTCAATTTCCTGTCAATTTTATCTCTTCTAATGTTTGTAAGATCGAATATTTTAATGCTAGTGATGTTATGGAGACCATATGTGGCTGATTTGTTTTTTAAGGATTACTTTTGAATTATTTTGTTAAACTCCTATTTTATTGAATTGAATGAAAGTTATCTTTGAATATTGTTAATTATATTTATATCTTGCAATAAATCAAGACAGTGAGTAAGATTATTTGTGTAGGATTGTGCATCAAGAGTTGGAAGCCTATAGACTTGCAATAATCACGTTAACTTATTAGTTAGACGAGAGATCTTGGCTAATTTAATTGATCACTCACATGATAGAATAATAACTAGTTAAATTGGTAGAGTGATTGGGTAAGTTGAGAGATTGCTTAATTGACTTCATTTAATTTGAATAGAGACAACTAATTATTCCTTAAGAGAAGGTAGTTATTATAATTGGACAGCTTAGGTGAGACACAATTCAGTTAATAAAATTTGAGGGAGACAAGACAAGGAGAAAGTGATCTCTAGTCATTAAAACCTTGAATTCCAATTTTTTGCATTTTTGTATTTTCAATTATTCATTATTAGTCATTTAATTTTGACTTATTTTCTCATTTCTTTTCATTAATCAATTTCGTTTCTTAAACAAATTGTAATATGAATTAAGTGGTGTCTACACATCAATCCTTATGAAATCGATATCCGCTTTCTAACTACAAGTCATGGCCTGTATACTTGCAGTTTTTGAGCATACAATAACTAGAATGTTTTGCAAAATTCAATCAACAAGTTTTTGGCATCGTTGACAGGAATTGTCTATTTAGCATCTTGTTTAGTTTAGATTACTTTGGTTTAAGAGATTTTGACACTTTTCCTTGTGTATTTGTAGGTGCATAAACACAAGGAGCATGCAAAGATCGACAAAAATTAATAACGAAGAGTATCACAATATTAAAATACATGAAAGAGAGTTAAGATGAGCGACGAGTCAAATTTTGACACAAAGAGATATGGCTGACTAAGGGGAGCAAGGGGAAGTTGAAAGGACACTGATAGACTTCATGAGGCCAAGATTTAGTTTTTAAGGAGTTGCAATGCCAGTGGTTTGGGCCAACAATTTTGAAATAAAGTCGACACTCCTTAACATTTTGTAAAATAGTATGCAATTCTACGGGCTATCCAATGAGGATCTGAATGCCCACATTGCCAATTTTTTGGAGGTTTGTGACACATTTTGATTCAATGGAACATTTGATGATGCAGTAAAGCTAAGATTGTTTTCTTTCACATTCAAAGATATTGTTTTCTTTCACATTGAAAGATTGATAAAAGACATGGTACAACTCACTCAACTCGAGGCAGATTACTACTTGGGAGCAACTTGCTCAAGGATTCCTCGTGAAGTATTTTCTGTTGACGAAGACAACGAGGATCGTAAAGGAGATAACAAATTTTCAAAAAAAATGATGGGCAATCTCTCTTTGAAGCTTGGGAGAGATTTAAAGAATTAAAAAGAAGCTATCCCCACCACAACCTTCTAAGGGAGTTCCTATTACAGACATTTCACAATAGTGTGAATCTAAGCACGAGAGGAACTATAGATGTAGCTGCTGGAGGTTCATTGATAAGGAAGACCATTGAAGCAGCTAATGACCTTTTGGAGGAGTTAGCGAGCAACAGTTGCATGTGGTCAAATGAGAAGAGCAGGCAGGGGCAGAAGGAGCAAAAAGATATGATCGCTATTGAATCCGTTACTTCTTTGCAGGCACAAATTACAGCCCTTAAAAAGTAGTTGAACAACATGCAAGGAGCATCCTCTTCTATAGCTAAGGTGATGTAAATACAATGCGAGCTATGCAGGCAAAGCAACCATGGATTAGCTGAGTGTTTTATATTAGGAGTCAGTCGTACAAAACAGGAACATTACCTGGGC
This sequence comes from Erythroxylum rotundifolium, assembly GCA_027563915.1. Lineage (NCBI taxonomy): Eukaryota > Viridiplantae > Streptophyta > Magnoliopsida > Malpighiales > Erythroxylaceae > Erythroxylum > Erythroxylum rotundifolium. The sequence continues at coordinate 2,389 of JAOSBO010100916.1, read as the reverse complement.
CAACCACTGAGAGGTAATAACTCCTACTCAAACACTTATAATCTGAGGTGGAAAAACCATTCAAATTTTTCTTAGAACATTAACAATGCAGGTAGCCAAGCGAGACCGCAAGGGCCTCCGGCATTTCAGCAAGATCGAATTGGAACGATGGAGGGCAAAATGGACAGGATGATAAAAGTTTTAGGATTCAAACTAGCAACTCAAGAAGAATCATGCATCATCCATCCACAATTTAGAAGTTCAGGTAGATTAACTCGCTAATACTTTATCCTCTACAAATGCAGGTAGCCTACTGAGAAATATCGAGGCTAACTCAAATGAACAAATCATGGCCATCATGTAGAATCAAAAAAGGGAAATTGAACATGAGGAGGAAGATGGGGACAAGGGAGAAGGAAAAATGTTTTAGAAGTCCTTCCAAGTGAGCCAATAAGTGAGTCGATCAAAGACCCTCAACTTGGGCTTCGATACCTTATTTTTGCTCAGCGGAAGTTATTTCTAACTAGGGCAGTGAAGAATTTAAAGTAGGTTGATTCAAAAAAGGATAAGGATATAACAAATCAACCCCAAACAAAGCTCACATTAATGGAATCGGTCAAGGAAGAGGCAAAGGAGCACATAATAAGAGGAATCCTACTATAACATAAAAGAAAGAAGACCCAGGGGACTTCTTCATTCCTTGCAGTAAAAATGGAGTTAGCATAGCTAAGGCATGATTTGGAAGCTAATATTAACATGATGCCCTACATTTTTAGTTAGAAGTTGGGTTAGGAGAGCCAGAGCCCACTAAGATATTAGTGAAAACGATCTAAAGAACAATGCACAAATCGAAGGGGATTATTAGGTACGTGCAAGTGTAGATTGATAGATTCATCTTCCCTGTAGACTTCTAAATACTAGACATTAGAGAAGATGCAAAAACCCCTATGGTTCTTGGGCGACCGCTTCTAACTACGTCTTGTTCAATCATTAATGTTGATAAGGTAAACTAACACTAAGAGTAGGAAAGGAGAAATTAACATTCAAGGTGTCAAAGAAAGATTATCATTCTCTCCTTTACCCCAAATAGATATCAAGGATGGGAAGATATTGAGCATCCTGGGAATGTGTTTAGAAAGAAATGATTGTGTGGGAGAAGCAAAAGGAAGGAAAAGCACATGGAAGGTGGAATTTATACCAGGGTAGCTCATGTGTAGAGTTTAAGATCAATTTTTTCACTATCACTGCATCGTGTATTTGAGCCACCATGAGCAAAAAAGAGAGTCGAACTACCGATGTTAACAAAAGCACTACATGGGAGGCAACCCATGAAATTTTTTTTAATTGTCTTTGTCTATTTGTTTATTTGATTCATATAGTTATGATCATATTTGATCTGAGTTTGATTGGTGTTTATTTGGATTTCGTTTGAATTTCAACTTGTTTTCTCTTCAAATTTCTTATTGATAATATTAATTTGATGTGTTTGTAGGTTGTGGGATCATTGAGAATGCATGCTTCACTTGTCTTACTTATTTAAATATTACTATATACTAAAGAGACAAACTTAATATAAGTATACATTTCTTCACTTTGTCTTACTTATTTAAAATTGATCATCGCTTCATTTTATTTATATGATTGCTTTTATCATTTTATAGTTAGATGGTGGTACCAATTTGAAAGTGTTTTTCTAGAATTACGAAGGTTTGCAATTTGAATTCTTTGCCAATGTGTAAGTACATTTAGGTGTAAAATAAATTGGAGCACATTTGAGTTCATTTATTCCAAAAAAAGAAAGAAATAGATTGAAACACAAGAGATTGAATGATATGGTATTAATTATTCCTTATAACTTGAAACTTTGAGAAAGATAATGTTATTGTCATTATTAAGTTTAATATAATTTCTCATAATTTCCTAATAATTCAATTGTATTTGTTTGTTAGGACTCTTAATAAAACAAATAATTCTATTGATCCAATTTTTTAATCAGATTGATCTCTTAATAGATTAGGATTTTAAGGAACCAAATTTTATAGATAAGAGTAACTTAGAAAAAAAATCTCAGGTAAGAAGGTATTGACATATCATTTAATGCATTATATTGAATGATGTTGATGATGAGATTCATCTTAATAATTAGTGCTTTGTACCAAATAAAAATTAGGGTTAATAAAATTTAAACAAATATACCATTGAATGAAGTTTAAATTTTTTTATGTTTCTCTTTATTTTCGGTTTCACTTGTGTTTGATGTATATGTTAAATTCTATATATATAATATAAATATCAAACTTATAAATACCAATGTTTTTGCTTCATATTTCACTTTCACTTTGTAGTGTTCTTATGCATAAATCTATATTATCGTCATGGTCGTCGTCGTCGTCATCATCATCATCATGAT
>JAOSBO010100824.1:0-26508 GCA_027563915.1 Erythroxylum rotundifolium | reverse complement strand
TGTAATTTGAATATTTTAGTTAATTTCATTTATGAATGTGCTTTGTGAAATTATTTTTTGAATTAATTTTGAATTTGTCGGAAGTCTTCGCCCTTAGTTCATTATTGTCCAATCAGCCCCGACTCTAGGAAATTCCCAGCTCTGCCCCTGGAATTTGCCCATCGTACTATTTTTCTGACTAAAATTGCCTAGCGACTGTTTGAAAGGGATTGTTTTGCACCTTGAAGGTTTGCGAACAAGCTATTTTATCTAAAAACGGTGTGCAAAATGGTTGTTTTCCCACCTAAGGTGCCTTGCGACTGTACCAATGGGTTGTTTTTCCTATCAAAGGTGCCTAGTAGTCTTGTTAGCTAACTTTTTTACCTACCAAAGTTGTGCCAATGGGCTATTTTTCCCACCCAAGGTGCCTAACGAGTTTTTTTCCGACTAAAGATGCCTCATGATTGTACGAACGGGCTCTTTTGCCTACTGAAGGTGTGCCAACGAGGTATTTCTCCCACAAAAGTTGCCCAACATACTATTTTGTCCATCGAAGTTGCCTGGTGACCGTGCCAACGGGATATTTTTCCCCCTAATGACCTAGCGATTGTGCCAACAGGCTGTTTTGCCAAAGAAGGTGTGCCATTGTGTTGTTTTTGCCACTAAAGGTGTCCAACATACTGTTTTTCTCATCAAAAGTGCCTTGTGACCGTGCCAACCAGCTGTTTTTCCCATCCAAGGTGCCTAGCAACCTAGCCAATGGGCTCTTTTTCTTATCGAAGTTACCTAGTGATAGTGCTAACAAATTGTTTTGCCCACCGAAGGTGCCTAGTGACCATACCATGTCAACAAGCTTTTTTGCCCACCCAAGGTTTGCCAACGGGTTGTATTTCCCACCAAAGGTGCCCATAGCATCGTTTATACAACAAAAGATGCCTAGTGACAGTGCAAATAGGTTGTTTTACACACAGAAGCTATGCAAACAAGCTATCTTATCTAACAAAGGTGTGGTGACGGCTATTTTTTCCACCGAAGGTGCCTTGCCACTGTGCCAATGGGTTATTTTTCCCATCAAAGGTGGCTAGTGGTTAGGCCAATTGACTATTCTATCCATTGAAGGTGTGCCAACGAGTTGTTTTTCCCAACTAAGCTACCTATCGAGTTGTTTTCCCAATAAAGATCCCTAGCAACTGTGCGAACTTGTTGTCTTTCCCACTGAATTGGGCCTAGAGATCGTGTAAACCGGTCATCTTGAAAACCAAAGTTATGCCAACGGAATGGTTTTCCCACCGAAGCCTTCTTACAACCATGCCAATGGGCTATTTTTCCCATCAAAGCTACCTAGTTGTTGTGCTAATTGATTGTGTTACCCACCGAAGGTGTGCTAACAGGCTATTTTTCCCACCTAAGGTGCCTATTGAGTTGTTTTCCCACAAAAGGAGCCTAACGACTGGGCAAACATGCTCTTTTGCCTGCCGAAGGTGTGCCACCAAGCTATTTTCCCACTGAAGGTGCCCAATTGACTGTTTTGCACATTAAAGGTGCCTAGTGACCATGCTAACGGGCTATTTTCCCACTAAATGTCCTAGTGACTATGCCAACAGGCTGTTTCGCCCATCGAAGATGTATAGCAACCATACCAATGTGCAGTTTTTCCCATTGAAGGCGTGCTAATGTGTTTTTTTTCACACCGAAGGTGCCCAACAGGTTGTTTCCTATCGAAGGTGCCCATTGGGCTATATTTCCCACCGAAGGTGCCTAGTGATAGTGCCAACAGGTTGTTTTGCCTACCAAATGTGCCTACTGACTGTGCAAATAGGCTATTCTTCCCACCAAAGGTGTGTCATTGGCCTGTTTTTCCCACCGAAGATGCCTTCCAATGATGACAATGGGCTGTTTTGCCCATCAAAGGTGAGCGAACGTGTTGTTTTTCCTACTGAATAGGGCCTATTAATCGTGCCAACGGGTTGTTTTGCCTACCAAATTTGTACCAATGGACTGTTTGTCTGACCGAAGGTCCCTTCTGACCTTGCCAATAGGCTATTTTGCCCATCGAAGGTGTTTAGCGACCCAGCCAATAGGCTGTTTTACCGGCCAAAGTTCTACCAATGAGCTGTATTTCCCACCGAATTTGTCCATCGCATTGTTTTTTCTCACTAAAAGTGCCTAGCGACTGTGGGAATGCGTTGTTTTGCCTACCGAAGGTGTGCAAACAGGCTATTTTATCCAACGAAGGTGTCTCAATTAGCTATTTTTCCCACAGAAGGTGCCTTGTGATCATGCCAATGGGCTGTTTTTCTTGTCGAAGGTGCCTAGTGGTCTTGCCAACTGACTATTTCACCCACCGAAGTTATGCCAACGGACTATTTTTCCCACCCAAGGTGCCCAGTGAGTTGTTTTCCCACCAAAGGTGCCTACCAACTGTACAAACGGGCTCTTTTGCCTACCAAAGATGTGCCAACGAGCTGTTTTTCCACCAAAGGTGCCCACCAGATTGTTTTGCCCATCAAAGGTACCTAGTGATGTCAACAGGCTATTTTCCCCACCGAATGACCCAACAACAGTGCCAACGAACTCTTTTGTCTACCAAAGGTGTGCTAACGAGTTGTTTTTTCCCATCAAAGGTGCCCAAAAGATTGTCTTGCCCATCGAAGGTGCCTAATGACCGTGCCAACGAGCTATTTCCCTACCAAATGATCTAGCGATCTTGTCAACGGACTGTTTTACCCACTGAAGGTGCCTACTAACCATGCCAATATGAATTTTGTCCTATTAAAGGTGTGCCAATGGGTTGTTTTTGCCACCCGAGGTGCCCAACAGGCAGTTTTCCCACCAAAGGTGCCTGACGACCATGCCAAGATGCTATTTTTGCACCAAAAGTGCATAGCAAACATTCCAATGGCTTGTTTTTCCTACCCATGGTGTGCCAACGGGCTGCTTTCTCCACCAAAGGATTGTCAACAGGTTATTTTCCCCACCCAAAGTGCCAACAAGCTATTTTCCCACCGAAGGAGCCTAACAAACATGCCAATGGGCTATTTTACCCAACAACAGAGCACCAACGGGATGTTTTTCCCATCAAAAATATGCTAACAGGTGATTTTCTGACTGAAGGAGCCTAGCGATAGTGCCAACAAGTTGTTTTGCCCACCAAAGGTGCCTAGTGACTGTGCCACTAAAGGTGTGCCATTGGGTTGTTTTTCCTACCAAAGGTGCCTTGCGTTCGTGACAATGGGCTATTTTGCCCATCACAGGAGTGTGAAAATGTTGTTTTTCTCACCGAATGGGGTCTAATGATCATAACAACTAGTTTTTTTTCCCACCAAAGGTGTGCCAATGGGTTGTCTTTCCCACCAAAGGTGCCTTGCGATCTTATCATTGGGCTATCTTTCCCATCGAAGGTGTCTAGTGACCCAGCTAGTTGTTTTACCCACTGAAGGTGTGCCAACGGGTTGTTTTTGGCACCCAAGGTGTGTAGTGAGCTATTTGCCCACCATAGATGCCTAGCAAATTTACGAAGTATTTTCCCCACCAAAGGTGCCTAATGGGTTGTTTTGCCCATCGAAGGTGTCCAACGAGCTATTTTTCCCATCAAAGGTGCCTAGTGACTGTGCGAACGGGCTATTTTCCCTGTTGAGTGACCTCGAGACCATTCCAATGATGCATTTTTCCCACCAAAGGTGCCTAGCATTCATGCCAAAGGGCTATTTTGCTCGATGAAGGTGCCAAACAGGTTGTTTTCTCATCGATGGTGCCTAGCGACCGTGTCAACGTGCTATCTTTGCACAAAAAGTGGATAGTAAACATTCCAACCGATTATTTTGCATAGCAAAGGTGTGCCAACAGGTTGTTTCTCCACCTAAGGTGCCCAATAGGATGTTTTCCCACTAAAGGTGCCTAGCGAACATGCTACTAGGCTTTTTTTCCTACGACAGTGTGCCAACGAGTTATTTTTCCCACTGAAGGTGCCTTGTGACCTTGCCAATAGGCTATTTTGCCCAATGAAGGTATGCCAACGTGCTATTTTTCCCACCTAAGGTGCCTAGCAACCGAACCAATTAGTTGCTTTTCCCACCAAAGGTGCCTAACTACTGTGCCAACTAGCTGCTTTGCCCATTAAAGATGCCTAGCTACCATGCCAACTGGCTGTTTTGCCGATCGAAGATAAGCCAAAGGGTTGTTTTTCCCACCGAAGGTCTCCATCGCATTGTTTTCCCACTAAGGTGCCTAGCAAATGCACGAATGAGTTGTTTTTCCCACCAAAGGTATGCCAAAGGGTTATTTTGCACATCAACGGTTTATGAACATGTTGTTTTTCTCACCAAATGGGGCCAACGATTTGGCCAATTGGTTGTTTTTCCCACTAAAGGTGTGCCAACATGTAACATCTCATTACCCATATTGAGGCTAGAATTATGATTTATGAGGAAGTACTGAGAAATTAGGAAATGCACATCATGCTTTAGTTAAATATGACATGCACATTTTTGCACATGAATATGACAATCATGCATTCATTGACATTTTTTTGGGTATAATTGATTTATAAATGCGATTAAAAATGTGAATTGTGAGTTATTTGCGTTAAAATTTGTTTGGGGACCATTAGCATTATTTCGGAATTTTTGGTGAATTTGGGGTATTTTGGATTTTGGATTTTGGACTAAGAAAATTGTCTAGTGACAAGTTAAGTAGTACATAAAAATTAGTATGATTAAGCCTACAAATTATTGATATTTGGCACCATAAATTGTGTGACAAATGGCCTGACATGTTGGAGACATGTGGCAACTTGCATGAAAGACAAATGGGAGTCATGCATGGAGCCATGTGTCAATATAATAACAGCACACATGTATTGGAAGGCAAATTACTGTAGCTCATTGTTTGTCTTTCAGATTACTTGATCTTCACCGAACATCACTGAACCCTCAACACCAAAATACTGGCATTATCCTTTGCATGCAAACTTTTCAACTCAACTAGTGTTCGTGTCTGCCTTCTTATTGTTTTCTTCCCCCATCCACTGAAACCATGCTCCTCACTCTCACTGCTGGAATTTTCTGAAACAAGTAAGTTGTGTTTTAAGTTGTTATAGATATTGTAAATGCTTTGATGATGTATTAGTGTTGGAAATAAACACATGCATGAGTTATGTTAAGTTGTGTAGTCGGTTGGAAAGATGAGTTGATATATTGTATAGTAATTATGCATGAAAAACCATTGGTGAGTTTTAATTTTGGTGTTTCGGTTGAATCTTGCATTTTGAATTGTTTTCGAGTAAGGTGACCTGGAATGGGAGTGGAAATGTAGAAAATATAAGTTAGAAATGGAGTAGAATGGATAAATCAGTAGGAAGAAGAGTGAAGAAGTTTGCAGCTTCGGTGATGAAGGAAGAAACCTGCGTTTTTAGAGAGAGAAGAGCAGACTAGTTGCACCAAAACCGAACTGTGTTGACTCTTTTAGCCACAACTTTGTCATTTGACCTCCAAATGACTTTAGAATTGAACCAATAGACTCTTAAGACATTTTTATTTCTCTAAATAAAAATTTAGATCCATCTGAATTGATTTGAAAGATATTACTTGGATGAAAGTGAGGAAATGTGCTGGAATGTTATGATCTGGTGAATTTTTACTAAACATACTTTGATATTTTGGCTGTATTTTGATCTGTAGATTTAAAAATGTAATGATCCTTGATTTAAATTGAACTAGAGACATTTTGATACAAATGTTAAGAAGAAATGGAATTTGAATTCTATTTTTAAGGGTCTTGAAATTGAGCATGAAAGTAAGTCTTGGCTTAGGCAGTAGCACTACCAGGGACAAAAATTAGGTCCTGTTGTTATTTAATAAACTGTATTGATATGGGCTGAATTAGACTGAAGCTTCTACATAAAAGTTGTAACTTCTTCTCTTAGCTTTAAATTGGTATAAAGTTTGAAATTTTTAGATACTGGAATTGAGTGATATGAGGTGTACAAGTTGAATGCATGACCATGCATTAGCCAAATTTTCAAATGTGCACAGTCTGTGGGATTTTGTGCTTAACTCATTGAATAATGAACCAAATTGAATTATCTTGGTATAAATAGAGACTTAATACATAGAAGAATAATTTGTCAGAAGGAAATGTTACCAAATTGCTTCACTTTCCTGATGTTATTAATTATGCAAGCTGACCCGAAATCTTGTGGGTAGAAAATCTGAAGTGGTCAATTAGGTTATGAAATTGATTTTACATTGTTTTATTTTGGTCCAAAATATAAGTACAAATGATATTAATGAGGACTTTGATATCTTATCGATTAGATGATGTGAATTATGATAAGATACCCAGAATTGTCATTGAGCATGCATTGTGCATCTTTTCTATAAGTACATGTGCATAAAGGAATACTTATACATTTGTGCAAAAATGTGATTTATTATTAATGTGTTGTGTATGTTATAGAGGAGCACATCGGACATTAGTCAGACATTGCCGGACCATCCAAGCAATAGCTTCTCGAAACGTACTGTGAGTCAACCTAGATAAATTTTCTAGGATTGATTTGATTTGATTTGTTAAGCTTCCAATTATTGAACTGTTGTGATTTGTTTATGAATTCCAGACTTATTTGGAAGTGTTTTGATTGCTGTGAGCTTCTGAATGATAATTGTATTCTGTGATTTTTTTATGAATTCTGGACTTAAAGTTTGAGGAGTTAATATTTGGGAATATTTTGGAAGTGTTCTGATTACTATGAGCTTCTAAATGATAATTGTATTTTTTGATTTGTTTTTGAATTTCGAACTTAAAGTCCGAGTGGTTAATATTTGGGAATGTATTGGAAGTATTCTGATTTTCGCGAGATTCTGAATGATATTTGTGTTCTCAACGAAATTTTAATGTCGGACTTAGTTCTAACGACTATGAGATTCTGACTGTGCATCATATATAACTGTTGTACATGGCATATTCTATATTTGATGCATTTCATAAATGCATGCTCACCTAAAGGCATTATGACTAGAAAAGCTAGTATGAAAGCACTTGCATGTGTATGTTTCGTGATTTTGTTCTGACTGAGCCCAAAGGGGCAGTATTTCCGTATGTATGTGATAGGCACTTGGTCACAACAATAATAACGAATCTAGGGTCTCATATGCATCTATATTTGTTTATATATGATTTGATTTGCAATGATTAAGTGATGTGCCATGACAGTGTGAGTATTTGGAATGTACATGTTATGTATGAATAATTGCAAAATACGTGATTTGTGTATGTGAATCCGATGAAATCATCAATGATGGTTCACTCATTGAATTCACAAAACTTATAAAAATTGCAACGTGGTTTTTCAAGCACGAGACAAGAGACTTAGTGTTTATTTTGGATTAGAAGAACGTTTTGGGCTAAGTTATGGCTCAGAGGTCTATCAGCTAACGTCAAACAGTTGTAGCTTTCATGTTATAGTTTTTGTTAGAACTTGATGAGATTTTGTAAATAATTGTCTAATGGAAATATTATAAACTTTGTGAATGAATGCAATGAATGGTTTGAAAATTTGCTGACTTTTAAATGATGTTAGTTGATTCCATGTGTAAGTTGGATTTGTTTTTGCTCTAACATACCATTATCATAGGTTATGTACCTGAATGTTGGGGTATGTACCCTATGGTAGTGGGATGTTACACAACGGGCTGTTTTTCCCACCAAAGGTGTCTTACCCTTCTAATAGGCTTTTTTGGTCTATCAAAGGTGCCTAGCGACACTACCAATTGACTATTTTAATCTTCGAAGGTCTGTCAATGGGCTTTTTTCCTACCTAGGGTGCCTAGTGAGTTGTTTTCCCACCATAAGTTCCTAGCTATTGTGCAAACGTGTTATTTTACCTACCGAAGAAGTCTCAACGGGCTACTTTTCCCACCAAAAATGCCCAACAGGTTGTTTTACCATCGAAGGTGCTTAGCGACTATGCCAACTAGCTGTTTTATCCACCGAATGAGTGCAAACGGGCTATTTTTCCCACCCAAGGTGCGCAATAGGTTGTTTTCTCACCGAAGGTGCCTAGTGATCATGCCAACGTCCTATTTTTGCACCGAAAGTGGATAACGAATGTGCCAAAGTACTATGTTGCACACCGAAGGTGTGTCGACGGACTGTTTTCCCTACCAAAGGTGTGCCAACGGGTTGTTTTCTCCACCCAAGATGTGCGAACGGGCTTTTGTTTCCAATGAAGGTGTGCTAATGGGCTCTTTTGCCCATCGAAGGTGTGCGAACGTGTTGTCTTTCCCACCAAATGAGGCCTAGTGACGGTGCCAATGGGTTGTTTTGCCCACAAAAAAAGTATAGCAAATGTGCCAACATGTTATTTTTCCCATCAAAGTCGTGCCAACAAGTTGTTTTCTCCACCAAAGGCGTGCCGACAAGCTGTTTTCCCTACCCAAAGTGCCCAACAGGCTGTTTTCCCACTGAAGGAGCCTAGCAAACATGCCAACAGGCTGTTTCGCCCAACAAAAGTGTGCCAACAAAAAAATTTTCAATTAAAGGTGCCTAGCGCCATTGCCAACAACTTGTTTTGCCCAACAAAGATGCCTAGCGACTGTGCCAGTGGGTTGTACTTCCCACTGAAGGTGTGCCATTGGGTTGTTTTTCCCATCGAAGGTGCCTTACGACCATGACAATGGGCTATTTTGCCCATCGGATGTATGCAAACATTTGTTTTTCTCATCGAATGGGTCCTAGAGATCATGCCAACGGGTTGTTTTGCCCACCGAAGGTGTGCCAATGGGTTGTCTTTCCCACCAAAAGTGACTTGCAACCTTTCCAATTGGCTATTTTGCCCATCAAAGGTGCCTAGAGACCCTGCCAGCTGGCTATTTTACCCACCGAAGGCTTGCCAATGGGCTATTTTTCCTACCCATGGTGCCTAGCAAGCTATTTTCCCACCACAGGTTCCTAGTGATTATGTGAATAGGCTATTTTGCCTACCAAAGATGTGTCAACGAGCTACTTTTCACAACCAAGGTGCCCAGCGGACTGTTTTCCCATTGAAAGTGCCTAGTGACCTTGTTAATGGGTTGTTTTGTCCATCGAAGTGCCTAACGACCTAGCGAACTAGCTATTTTACCCTCCAAACGTGTACCAATGGGTTGTATTTCCCACCGAAATTTCCCATCACATTGTTTTTCCCACTAAAAGTGCCTAGCGACTTCACAAATAGGTTGTTTTGCACACCAAAGGTGTGAGAACAAACTATTTATCTAGCGAAGGTGTGCTAACAGACTGTTTTTCCCACCGAAGGTGCTTTGCAACCGTGTCAATGGGCTGCTTTTCCCATCAAAGGGGCCTAGTGGTCTTGCCAACTAACCATTTTACCTACCAAAGTTATGCCAACGGGCTATTTTTCTCACCTAAGCTACCTATCGAGTTGTTTTCCCACTGATGGTGCCTAGCGACTATGCGAATAGACTCTTTCGCCTATCGGCGGTATGCCAACGAGCTTTTTTTCCCACCAATGGTGCTCGACATACTGTTTTGCCCATCAAAGATGCCTAATGATCATGCCAACGAGCTGTTTTCCCCTCTGAATGACCTAGAGACCGTGTCAACGTGCTGTTTTGCCCACCCAAGGTGTCTAGCAACCATGCCATCATATTTTTCCCAATGAAGGTGTGCCAATGGGCTATTTTTCCCACCTAAGGTTCCCAATAGGTTGTTTTCCTACTAAAGGTGCCCATTGGGCTATTTTTCCCATCAAAGGTGCCTAACGACCGTGCCAACGAGCTATTTTTTCCACCTAAGGTGCCCAACAGGTAGTTTTCCTACCTAAGGTGCCTAACTACAATGCCATCAAGCTATTTTTGCACCAAAAGTGCATAGCAAACATGCCAATGGCTTGTTTTTACTATCGAAGGTGTCCCAATAAACTCCACCGAAGGTGTGCCAATGAGTTGTTTTCCCTACCCAAGGTGCCCAATAGGTTGTTTTCCCACTGAAGGAACCTAGTGAATGTCCCAACCAGTGGTTTTGCCCAAGAACAATGTGCCAATGGTATTTTTCTGACTGAAAGTGTGCCAACGAGTGATTTTCCCAACCGCAGGTGCCTAGCGACATTGCCAACAAGTTGTTTTGCCCACTAAAGATGCCTAGTGACCGTTATAGTGGGGTATTCTTCACACAGAAGGTGTGCCATTGGGTTGTTTATCCCATCGAAGGTGCCTTATGATGATGACAATGGGTTGTTTTACCCAATGCGGGTGTGCGAACACTTGTTTTTCTCATCAAATAGGGCCTAAAGATCTTGCCAACGGGTTATCTTGCCCACCAAAGGTGTGACATTGGGTTGACTTTCCTATCAAATGTGACTTGCGACCTTTCCAATGGGTTGTTTTGCCCATTGAAGGTGCCTAATAACCCTACCAGCTGGCTATTTTACCCACCAAAGGCATTCCAACGGGCTATTTTTCCTACCCAAGGTGCCTAGTGAGCTATTTTCCCACCAGAGGTTCCTAGTGATTGTGCAAATAGGTTGTTTTACACACCAAAGATGTGCCAACAAGCTACTTTTCAAAGCTAAGGTGCCTAGCGGGCTATTTTCCCATGTAAGGTGCCTAGCAACCTTGTTAATGGGTTGTTTTTCCCATTAAAGGTGTCTAGAGACCTAGCCAACTAGCTATTTTACCCACCAAAGGTGTCCTAATGGGTTGTATTTCCTACCGAAATTGCCCATCACATTGTTTTCCCACTAAAAGTGCCTAACGACTTTACGAACAGGTTGTTTTGCACACCAAAGGTGTATGAACAAACTATTTTATCCAATGAAGGTGTGCCGACAAGCTATTTTTTCCACTGAAGGTGCTTTGTAACCGTGTCAATGGGCTACTTTTCCCATTGAAAGTGCCTAGTGGTCTTTCCAATAGACCATTTTACCCATCGAAGTTGTGCCAACAAGTTGTTTTTCCCTCCTAAGTTGCCTATTGAATTGTTTTCCCACCAATGGTGCCTAGAGACTATGCGAATGGACTCTTTCGCCTATCAACCGTGTGCCAACGAGCTATTTTTCCCACCAATGGTGCCCGACAGACTGTTTTACCCATCGAAGATGCCTAATGATCATGCCAGGCCTGGTCCTGGGCAGGGGCGAGCTAGGCCTGTGCCTAGGGCCCCCTAATTTGCTATGTTCTTCTGAGCCTTTAGCTCCCTATAAGAACTAGCTGTTTTCCTACACATAGAGGTAAAGTCAAGGGACTCACATCTTCTCTTTCACCCCGAGCCTACAAAACATCGTGACCGGCCCTGGATTATGCCAACGAGCTATTTTTCCCACCGAATCACCTAAAGACTATGTCAACGTGCTGTTTTGCCCACCCAAGGTGCCTAGCAACCATGCCATCATATTTTTCCCATTGAAGGTATGTCAATGAGCTATTTTTCCCACCTAAGGTACCGAACAGGTTGTTTTCCCACTAAAGGTGCCCATCGGGCTATTTTTCCCACCAAAGGTGCCTAACGACCATGCCAACAGGCTGTTGTTCCCACCCAAGGTGTTCAATAGGTAGTTTTCCCACCTAAGGTGCCTAACGACAATGCCAATAAATTGTTTTTACACAAAAAGTGCATAGCAAACGTGCCAACGGCTTGTTTTTACTAGCAAAGGTGTCCCAACAGGCTATTTTCTCCACCAAAGGTGTGCCAACAGGTTGTTTTCCCCACCTAAGGTGGCCAACAAGTTGTTTTCCCACATAAGGAACCTAGCAAATGTCCAAACCAGTTGTTTTGCCCAACAACAATATGCCAATGGTATTTTTCTGACCGAAAGTGTGTCAACAGGTGATTTTCCCAACCGTAGGTGCCTAACTACATTGCCAACAAGTTGTTTTGCCCACCAAAGATGCCTAGTGACCGTTCCAGTGGGATATTCTTCACATAAAAAGTGTTCCATTGGGTTGTTCATCTTATCGAAGGTGCCTTATGACCATGACAACAAGCTGTTTAGCCTAACGTAGGTGTGCGTACATTTGTTTTTCTCACCGAATGAGGCCTAGAGATCTTTCCAACGGGTTTTTTGCCCACCAAAAGTGTGCCAATGGGTTGTCTCTCTCTAAGACGGTGCCTTGCGACCTTTCCAATGACCTATTTTGCCTATCGAAGGTGCCTAACCCTACCATCTAGCTGTTTTACCAACCGAAGGTGTGCCAATGGGATATTTTTCCTACCCAAGGTGCCTAGCGAGTTATTTTCCCACCACAGGTTCCTAGCTATTGTGCGAATAGGTTGCTCTGCCCACAGAAAATGTGCCAATGAGCTACTGTTCACATCGTAGGTGCCCAACGGGCTGTTTTCCCATGGAAGGTGCCTAGCAACTGTGCCAACCAACTGTTTTATCCATCGACTGTTTGCCAATGGGCTATTTTTCCCACCAAAGGTGCCCAAAAAGTTGTTTTCTCACAGAAGGTGCCTAGTGACCATGCCAACGTGCTGTTTCCACATCGAAAGTGGATAGCGAATGTGTCAACGGACTCTATAGAATATCGAAGGTGTGCTGACAGTTTATTTTCCCCACCAAAGGAGTGCCAACTAGTTGTTTTCCCATCGAAGGAGCCTAGCGACCCAACCAACTGGTTATTTTACCCATCGACGGTGTGCCAACAAGTTGTATTTCCCACTAAAGTTGCCCATCACATTGTTTTTCCCACTAAAAGTGCCTAGTGACTATGCGAACATGTTCTTTTGCACATTAAGGGTGCGCGAACTGGCTATTTTATCTAACGAAGGTGTGCTGACGAGCTACTTTTCACACAAAAGGTGCCTTGCGACTATGCAAATAGTTTGTTTTTCTCACCAAAGGTACCTAGCAACTGTGCAAACGGGCTCTTTTACTGACTGAAGGTGTTCCAATAAGCTATTTTTCCCACCAAAGATGCCCAACAGCCTGTTTTTCCCATCGAAGGTGCCTAGTTACCATGCCAATGAACAATTTTTGCCATCGAATGACCTAGCAAACGTGCCGATCGAATGGCCTAGCAAATGTGCCAACTAAGTTGTTTTCCCACCCAAGGGGCCTACCAAGTTGTTTTCCTACCAAAGTTGCCTAATGACTGTGTCAATAGGCCCTTATGCCTTTCGACTGTGCCAACGGGCTATTTTCCCCACCAAATGACCTAGCGATCATGCCAACTGGCTATTTTGCCTATCGAAAGTTCCTAGCAAGTGTGCCAACGAGTAGTTTTTCACATCGAAGGTGTGCCAATGTGCTATTTCCCAAACCTAAGGAGCCATACAGGCTGTTTTCCCACCAATGGTGCCCATCGGGCTATTTTTCCTACCAAAGGTGCCTAGTGAAAGTGCCAATAGGTTGTTTTGCCCACCAAATGTGCCTACTGACTGTGCCAGTGGGCTATTCTTTCCACCCAAGTTATGCCATTGGGCTATTTTTCCTACTGAAGATACCTTGTGACCATGACAACGGGATGTTTTCCCATTAAAGGTAAGCAAACGTCTTGTTTTTCCTACGAAACTGGGCCTAGTGATCGTGCCAACAGGTTGTTTTGCCCATCAAAATATTGCCAGCGAGCTATTTTTCCCACCAAAGGTGCCTCGTGACCATGCTAATGGGTTGTTTTTCTCATCTAAGGTACCCAGTAGTCGTGCCAATTAACTGTTATCCATATCAAAGGTGTGCCTACGGACTATTTTTCCCACCCAAGTTGCCTATCGAGTTATTTTCCCACTAAAGGTGCCTAGCAACTTTGCAAACTGGCTCTTTAGCCCATCAAAGGTGTGCCAACGAGTTGTTTTTCCAACTAAAGGTGCCCAATAGATTGTTTTTCCCATCAAAGTTTCCTAATGACTGTGCCAATGGGCTATTTTCCCTACCGAATAACCTAGCGACTTTGCCAACAGGCTGTTTTGCCCATCGATGGTGCCTAGCAACCGTGCCAACATGCAATTTTTCCCATAAAAGGTGTGCCAATGTGATTTTTTCATACCTAAGGTGCCCAACAGGCTGTTTTCCTACCAAAGGTACCCATCGGGCTGTTTTCCAACAGGATGTTTTACCCACCAATATGCCTACCAACCATGCCAGTGGGCTATTCTTCACACCAAAGGTGAGCCATTGGGTTGTTTTTCCCACCAAAGATGCCTTGAAACCGTGACAACGGGCTGTTCTACCAATAGAAGGTAAGCGAACGTGTTGTTTTTCCCATCGAATGGGGCCTAGTGATCTTGCCAACAAATTGTTTTCCCCACTGAAGTTGTGCCAACTAGCTATTTTCCCCACTAAAGTTGTGCCAATGTGATTTTTTCATACCTAAGGTGCCCAATGGGCTGTTTTGCCCATCGAAAGTGCCTAAAGACCCAGCCACCTAGCTATTTTACCCACCAAAGGTCTACCAACAGGTTGTATTTCCCACCAAATTTGCCCATCGGATTGTTTTTCCCACTAAAACTTCCAAGAGATTGTGCGAAAGGCTTTTGCATACAGAAGGTTTGCAAACGGGCTATTTTATCTAAAAAAAGGTGTGTAGACATGTTGTTTTTCCCACCAAAGGTACCTTGCGACCATGCCAATGGGCCATTTTTCCCTCTGATGCAGCCTTGCTAATGGGTTGTTTTGCCCAACAAAGGTGCCTAGTAACCCTGCCAACTGGCTGTTTTACCCATCGAAGGCCTGCCAATGGGCTTTTTTTCCCACTCAAGGTGCCTAGCGAGCTATTTTCCCACCATGAGTTCCTAACGATTGTGAAAAATGGGCTGCTTTGCCCACCGAAGATGTGCCAATGGGCTACTTTTCCCATCAAAGGTGCCTAATAGGTTGTTTTCCCATCGAAAGTGTCTAGCAACTATGCCAACTAGCTATTTTACCCACCAAAGGTGTCAATGGGCTATTTTCCCACCCAAGGTTCCCAACAGCTTGTTTTCCCATAGAAGGTGCCTGGTGACCTTGCAGACGTGCTATTTTTGCACCAAAAGTGGATAGCAAATGTGCCAATGGATAGTGTTGCACATCGAGGGCATGCCGAATGTCTGTTTTACTAAGCAAAGGTGTACCAACAGGTCATTTTCTCCTCTTAACTTGCCCAATAGGTTGTTTTTCCACCGAAGGTTCCTAGTGAAAGTGCCAACAGTCTGTTTTACCTAACGATTGTGGGCCAACGAGCTGTTTTCCTTAGTGAATGTGTCTTACGACTGTGCCAACAAGTTGTTTTTTCCACCCAAGGTGCCTAATGACTGAGCCAATGGGCTCTTTTTCCCACCGAAGCTATCTAGTGATAATGCTAACTCGTTGTTTTGCCGACCGAAGGTGCCTAGTGACAGTGCCAACAAGTTGTTTTGCCCACCAAAGGTTTGCCAACGGGTTGTATTTCCCACCAAAGATGACCAACACGTTGTTTTTTCTACTAAAGGTACCTAATGACTATGCGAACGTGTTGTTTTGCACACCAAAGGTGTGCGAACAGGCTATTTTATCCAACGAAGGTGTGCCGACTGGTTATTTTTCCTACCAAAGGCGCCTACTGAGTTGTTTTCCCCATCAACGGCACCTAACGACTATGTGAGTGGGCTCTTTCGCCTACCGAAAGTGTGCTAAGGAGTTGTTTTTCCCACTGAAGGTGCCCAATAGACTGTTTTGCCCATTGAAGGTGCCTAGTGACCATGCCAATGGGCTATTTTCCCCCACCAAATGACCTAGTGACTGTGCCAACAGGCTATTTTGCCAACCAAAGTTACCTAGCAACCATGCCAACATGCAAGGTTTCTCGTCGAAGGAGTGCCAATGAGATGGTTTTCACGCCCAAGGTGCCCAACAAATCGTTTTCCCACTAAAGGTGTCCATCAAGCTATTTTCACCACCAAAGGTGCCTAGCGATAATGCCAACAGTTTTGTTTTGCCCAGAAAATGTTCCTTTCGACCGTGCGACCAGGCTATTCTTCCCACCAATGGTGTGCCATTAGGCTATTTTTCCTACTAAAAATGCCCGGCAACTATGACAACAGGTTGTTTTGCCCATCGAAGTTAATCAAACATGTTTTTCCCACTAAATAGGGCCTAATGATTGTGCCAACAGATTATTTTGAAGTTGTGCCATTGAGCTATTTTTCCCACCGAAGGTGCCTTGTGACCTTTCTAATGGGTTGTTTGCCTATCAAAGGTGCTTAGTGACCTAGCCAACTGGCTATTTTACCCACCAAAGGTGTGTCAACAAGCAATATTTCCCACTGACGTTTCCCATCGCATTGTTTATCCATTAAAAGTGCCTAGCAACTGTGCAAACGGGTTGTTCTGCACACTGAGGGTACGTGAACGAGCTATTTTATCTAACAGAGGTATGTCAATAGGCTATTTTTCTCATCAAATATGCCTTGCGACCGTGCCAATGAGCTGTTTTTTCCATCAAAAGTGCTTAGTGGTCTTGCCAATTGACTATTTTACCCATCGAAGTTGTGCCAACATGTTGTTTTTCCCACCCAAGGTGCCTTGTGACTTGTTTTTCCACTAAAGGTGCCTGAAGGTTTCCAACGAGCTATTTTTCCCACCAAAGGTGCCCAACAGACTATTTTGCCGATCGAAGGTGCCTAGTTATCATGCCATTGAGTTATTTTCCCCATTGAATGACCTAGCGAACGTGCCAACCAAGTTGTTTTCCTACCTAAGGAGCCTACCAAGTTGTTTTTCGACCAAAGGTGCCTAGCAACTGTGTCCACGGGCTCTTATGCCTTTTGACTGTGCCTACAGGTCCTTATGCCTACCGATTGTGCCAACGGGCTATTTTCCCCACCGAATGACCTAGCAACCATGCCAACAGGATGTTTTTCCCATCAAATGTGCCTAGTAACTAGGCCAACGTGCAGTTTTTCCAATCAAAGGTGTGCCAATGTGCTATTTTTCTCACCCAAGGTGCCTAACATGTTATTTTCCTACCGAACATGTCCATCGGACTGTTTTTCCCACTAAAGTTGCTTAGCAATTGTGCGAACGTGCTGTTTTTCCCACTCAAGGTGCCCAACAGGCAGTTTTCCCATTAAAGGTGTGTAACAATCTTGCTAACAAGTTGTTTTCACAAAAAAATGCATAGTAAACATGCCAACGAGATGTTTTCCCACCGAAGGTGTGCCAACAGGCTATTTTCTCCATCAAAGTTGTGTCATAGGGTTGTTTTCCCCACCTATGGTTCCCAATAGGCCCACCGAAGGAGCCTAGTGAATGCGCCAACGGGCTGTTTTGCCCAGCAATAGTGTGCCTACAAGATTTTTTCCCACCGAAAGTGGGCCAACTAGCGATTTTTCTAATCGAAGATGCTAAACAATAATGCCAATAAGTTGTTTTTCCCATCAACAATGCCTAGTGACTATTCCAACAGTTTGTTCTTCCCATCGAAGGTACACCGTTGGTTTGTTTTTCTTGTCAAACGTGCCCTGTGACTGTGACAACGGGCTATTTTACATGTCACAAATGTGTGAACATGTTTTTTTAACGAATAGGGCCTAGAGATCATGTCAATGGGTTGTTTTGCCCACCGAAGGTGTCCCAGCAGGCTATCTTTCCCACTGAAGTTGCCTTGTGACCTTGCCAATGGGCTATTTTGCCCATCGTAGGTGCCTAGCAACCCTGCTAATAAGTTATTTTAGCCACTGAAAGTGTGTCAATGGGCTATTTTTCCCAACCAAGGTTCCTAGCGAGCTATTTGCCCACCATAGGTGCCTAGCGATTGTTTAAATTGACTGTTTTGCCCACCAAAGATGTGCAAACGGGTTGTTTTTTGCAACAAAGGTGCCCAACAAGCTGTTTTGCCTATCGAAGGTGCTTAGTGACTATGCCAACAGGCTATTTTCCCTACCGAGTGACCTAGCAACCATCCCAATGACGTATTTTTGCCACCAAAGTTGCTTAGCAACCATGCCAACGGGTTGTTTTGCCTAACCAAGGTGCCCAACAAGCTATTTTCTCACTGATGATGCCTAGTAACCATGTTGTCGTGCTGTTTTCGCCATCCAAGTTGCCTAACGGGCTATTATTCCACTGAAGGTTCTTAGCAAACTGGCTAACGGGCTGTTTCACCCAACGACAGCACGCCAACAAGTTGTTTTTCCTACTGAAGGTGCCTTGCAACCATACCAACTGATTAGCCCAACAAAGGTGTGCTAATGGGTTATTTTTCCCACCCAAGGTGCTTAGCGACCAAGCTAATGGGTTGTTTTGCCCACCAAAAGTGCCTAGCTACCATGCCAACTAGGTGTTTTGCCCACCAAAGCTGTGCCAATCACCCACCGGGATATTTTCCCATCAAAAGTGCCTAGCAACTATGCCAACTAGTTGTTTTATCCCCCAAAGGCGTGCCAATGGGTTGTTTTTCCCACCCAAGGTGCCCTATAGGCTATTTTCTCACAAAAGGTGCCTAGAGACCATGCTAATACGTTGTTTTCACACCAAAAATGGATAGCGAATGTTCCAACGGATTGTGTTGCACACCAAAGGTGTGCCAACGAACTGTTTTCCCCATAAAAGATGTGCCAAAGGCTGTTTTCCCCACCCAAGTTGCCAAACAGGCTGTTTTTCCACTGAAGGCTCCTAGCAAACATGCTAACGGGCTATTTTGCCCAATAATTGTGTGCCAACGAGCTATTTTTCCCATAGAAGGTTCCTTGCGACCATACCAACAAGCTATTTTGCCCACCGAAGGAGTCCTAACAGATTTTTTTTCCCACTCAAGCTACCTAGTAACTGAGTCAACGAGCTATTTTTCCCACCGAAGGTACATAACGACTATGCTAACCAGCTGTTTTGCCCAACAAAGTTGCCTAGTGATCGTTCCAACAAACTATTTTACCCACCAAAGGTACGCCATTGGGCCTTTTTCACACCGAAGATGCCTTGCAACTATGACAATGGGTTGTTTAGCCCATAGAAGGTGAGCAAACTTGTTGTTTTTCCCACCGACTAGGGCCTAGAAACCATGCTAATGGGTTGTTTTACCCATAGAAGTTATGCCATCGGAATATCTTTCCCACTGAAGGTGCCTTATGACCTTACCAATGGGCTATTTTGCCTATCAAAGGTGCCTAATGACCCAACCAACTACTTATTTTACCCATCAAAGGTTTGCTAACGAGCTGTCCCACTAAAATTGCCTAGCAACTATTCGAACAGGTTGTTTTGCACACAGAAGTTGTGCGAACGAACTATTTTATCCAACAAAGGTGAGCCAACGGGTTATTTTTTCCCCCGAAGGTGCCTTGTGACCATGCCAATAGGCATTTTTTCCCTTCAAAGGTGCCTACTGGTCTTGCCAATTGACTGTTTTACCCACCGAAGTTGTGCCAACGGGCTATTTTTCCCACCCAAAGTGCCTATCGAGTTGTTTTTCCCACCAAAGGTGCCTAATGATTGTGGCAACATGCTCTTATGCCTATCGACTGTGCCTACGGGCCCTTATGCTACCTATTATGCCAAAGGGCTATTTTCCCCAACGAATGACCTAGCGATCATGCCAATGGGTTGTTTTGCCCATCGAAGGTTCCTAGCAACCGTGCAAGTGTATTTTTTCCCATCAAAGGTGTGCCAATAGGTTGTTTATCCCACGCAAGGTGCCCAACAGGTTGTTTTCCCACCAAAGATGCCCATCGGGCTATTTTTCCCATCAAAGATTCCTAGCGACAGTGCCAACAGGTTGTTTTTCCCACTTAAGGTGCCCAACAGATAGTTTTCCCACCGACGGTGCCTAACTACAATGCCAGCAGTATAATTTCACATCGAAAGTGCATAGCAAACATGCCAACTAGTTGTTTTTCCCACCGAAGGTGTGCAAACGGGCTATTTTATCCACCAATGGTGCGCCAACGGGCTATTTTCCTTACCCAAGGTGTCCAACCAGCTATTTTCCCACTAAAGAACGCTATCAAACGTGCCAACGAGCTATTTTGTCCAACGATAACGTGCCAATGGGCTATTTTTCCAGCTGAAAGTGTGGCACTATGTGATTTTTCAAATTGAAGCTGCCTAGGGACAGTGACAAAAAGATGTGCGAATAGGCTGTTTTGCCCATTGAAGATGTCCCAACGGCTGTTTTTCCTACCTAAGATGCCCAACGGGCTATTATTGCCATCAAAGATGCCTAGTGACCGTGCCAACTTGCTATTTTCCCCACCAAGTGACCTAGCGGCCATGCCAATAGCATATTTTTCCCGCCAAAGGTGCCTAGCAACCATGCCAACAGGTTGCTTTGCCTGATGAAGGTGCCCAACAAGCTATTTTCTCACTGATGGTGCCTAGCAACCTTGTCAACGTGCAAACAGATTATTTTATAGACCGAATGTGTGCCAACGTGCTATTTTCCCCACCAAAGGTGCCCAATAGGTTGTTTTCCCACTGAAGGTGCCTACAGAACATCCTAACGAGCTATTTTACCCAATGACAGTATGTCAATAAGTTGTTTTTCCCACCCATGGTGCCTAGCGACCAAGCTAACAAGATGTTTGTCGCATCAAAGGCACCTAGCAATAGTGCTAATTAGCTGTTTTGCCCATTAAAGGCTCTTAAGGACAATGCCAATTGGTTGTTTTGCCCACCGAAGGCACGCCAACAAGTTGTATCTCCTACTGAAGGTGCCCATCGTACTATTTTGCTCACCAAAGGTGTACAAATGGGCTATTTTATCCAACGAAGGTATGCCGACAAGCTATTTTTCCCACCGAAGTTGCCTTGTCACCTTACCAATGGGCTATTTTCCCACCGAAGGTTCATTTCCATCTTGCCAATGGGCTATTTTTCCTATTGAAGGTGCCTAATGGTCAAGCCAATTGATTATTTTACCCATCGAAGGTGCGCCAGTGGACTATTTTTCCCACCCAAGGTACCTACCGAGTTGTTTACCTAACAAAGATGCCTAGCCACTGTGCGAACCGCCTCTTTTGCCTACTAAAGGTATGCTAATGAGCTTTTTTCCCACCGATGTGCCCAACAGACTGTTTTACCCATCGAATGTGCCTAGTGACTATTCCAATGGGCTATTTTCCCTATCAAATGACCTAGCGACTATGCCAACAGGCTGTTTTGCCCACCAAAGGTGCCTAGCAACTATGCCAACGTGTAGTTTTCCCATAGAAGGTGTGCCGATGTGTTGTTTTCCACACCTAAGATGCCTAACAGGTTGTTTTCCCACCAAAGGTGCCCATTGGGCTATTTTTCCTACCAAAGGTTCCTAAGGATAGTGCCAACAATTTGTTTTGCTCTCCAAATATGCCTACCGACCGTGCTAGCAGGCTATTCTTCCTACTAAAGGTGTGTCATTGGGCTGTTTTTCTGACCGAAGATGCTTTGTGACCAAAGGTGTGAAAACAGGCTATTTTTCCAATTGAATGTGAGCGAACTTGTTTTTCCCACTGAATTGGACCTAGCAATCATGTAAACGGGGTTTTGCACACTGAAGTTGTGCCAACGGGCTAGTTTTCCCATCGAAGATGCCTTGCGACCATGCCAATGGACTATTTTTCCCATCGAAGGTGCCTAATAGCCATGCCAATTGACTATTTTACCCATCGAAGGTGTGCTAACGAGCTGTTTTTCCCACCTAAGGTGCCTACCGAGTTGTTTTCCTAAATAAAGAGCCTAGCGACTAGGTGAGTTGGCCCTTTTGCCTATTGAAGGTGTGCCAATGAGTTGTTTTTCCCACCGAAGGTGCCCAGTAGAATATTTTACCCATCAAAGAAGACTAGTGACCGTGCCAACGGGCTATTTTCCCTACCGAATGACCAACAGGCTACTTGGCCCATCGAAGATGCCTAGCAACTATGCCAATGTGTAGCTTTTCCCATCGAAGGTGTGCCAATGTGTTGTTTTTCACACCCAAGGTACCCAACAGGCTGTTTTTCCACTGAAGATGCCCATTGGGCTATTTTCCCACCAAAGGTGCCTAGCGAAATTGCCCACCAAATGTGCCTACCGAACGTGCCAGTGGGCTATTCTTCCTACCAAAGGTTTGTCATTGGTCTATTTTTCCCACCAAAGATGCCTTACGATCGTGACAACGGGTTGTTTTGCCCGTTGAGGTGAGTGAACATATTGTTTGTCCCACCGAATGGGGCCTATTGATTGTGCCAATAGGTTGTTTTGCCAACAAAAGTTATGTCAACGAGCTATTTTTCCCATCAAAGGTACCTTCCCAATTGGCTATTTTGCCCATCAAAGGTGCCTAGCAACCCAGCCAATAGGTTATTTTACTCACCAAAGTTCTGCCAACGAGCTGTATTTCTCACCAAATTTGCCCATCACACTATTTTTCTCACTAAAAGTGCCTAGCAATTGTGTGAACGGGCTATTTTATCTAATGAAGGTATGTTGACTGTCTGTTTTTCCCATCGAAGGTGCCTTGTGACTATGTCAATGAACTATTTTTCCCATTGAAGGTACCTAGTGGTCTTCTTAGCTGACTGTTTCACCCACCGAAGTTATGCCAACGGGCTATTTTTCCCACCCAAGTTGCCTAGCGAGTTGTTTTGCCACCAAAGGTGCCTAGTGACGGTACGAACGGGCTCTTTTGCCGACCAAAGGTGTGCCAACGAGCTGTTTTTCCACCAAAGGTGCCCAATAGACTGTTTTGCCCAATGAAGGTGCTTGCTGACCACGCCAACAGTCTGTTTTCCCCACTAAATAACTTGACTATAGTGCCAACAGGCTCTTTTGCCTACAGACGGTGTGCCAATAAGCTGTTTTTCCCACTGAAGGTGCCCAAAAGACTATTTTACCCATCGAAGGTACCTGGTGACTATGCCAATGGGCTATTTCCCCACTGAATAACCTAGTGATTATGTCGATGGGCTGTTTTACCCATAGAAGGTACCTAGAAACCTTGCTAATGTGAAGTTTTTCCTATCGAAGGTGTGCCAATGGGTTGTTTTCCCACCCAAGGTACCTAACAGGTAGTTTTCCAACTGTAGGTGCTTGACGACTGTACCAAACCGTTGTTTTCACACCGAAAGTGCATAGCAAATGTGCCAACGACTTGTTTTTCCCGCCCAAG
The DNA here is from genome assembly GCA_027563915.1 of Erythroxylum rotundifolium. NCBI lineage: Eukaryota > Viridiplantae > Streptophyta > Magnoliopsida > Malpighiales > Erythroxylaceae > Erythroxylum > Erythroxylum rotundifolium. Next base: position 3,517 of record JAOSBO010100824.1, on the reverse strand, counting down.
GTGTGCCAACCGGCTATTTTTTAAACCAAAGGTGTGCCAACGGGTTATTTTCCCCACCCAAGATGCCCAACAGACTGTTTTCCCAATGAAGGAGCCTAACAAATGTGTCAACGGGCTATTTTACCCAACCAGAGCATGCAAACGGGATGTTTTTCAACCAAAAGTGTGCCAATGGGTGATTTTTCCAATCGAAGGTGCCTAGCGATAATGTCAACAAGTTGTTTTACCCACCAAAGGTGCCTAGCAACCTTGCCAGCGGGTTATTCTTCCCACCAAAGGCGTGTCATTGGGTTGTTTTTCCCACTGAAGGTGCCTAGCATCTGTGACAATGGGCTATTTTACCTATCGTAGGTGTGCAAAAATGTTGTTTTTCACATCGAAGGAGGCCTAACGATCTTAAAAACGGGATATTTTGCCCACCGAAGGTGTGCCAACGTGTTGTCATTCCCACCGAAGGTGCCTTGCGACCTTGTCATTGGGCTATTTTTCCCATCAAAGGTGCCTAGCGACCCTGCCAACAAACTGTTTCTCCCACCTAAGGTGCCTAGCGAGCTATTTTCCCACCATAAGTGCCTAGTGATTATACGAACGGACTGTTTTTTCCACTGAAGGTGCCCAACAGGCTGTTTTGCCCATCGATGGTGCCTAGTGACTATGCCAACAAGTTATTTTCCCTATTGAGTGACCTAGCGACCATGCCAATGATGCATTTTTCCCACCAAAGGTGCCTAGCAATCATGCCAATGGGTTGTTTTGCCCGAAGAAGGTGCCAAACAAGCTGTTTTCTCACCGATGTTATCTAGCGACTGTGCCAATGTGTTGTCTTCACATAAAAAAGTAGATAGCAAACATGCCATTGAACTATTTTACATAGCGAAGGTGTTCCAATAGGTTGTTTTCTCCACCCAAGGTACCCAATAGGATGTTTTCCAAGTTAAGGAGCCTAGGCAATGTGTGCTAATGTGTGCCAACTAGCTATTTTATCCACCGAACGTGTGCCAATGGGCTGTTTTTCCCACCCAAGGTGCCCAACAAATTGTTTTCTCACCAAAGGTGCCTAACGGTCATCCCAACTTGCTGTTTTCGCACCGAAAGTGGATAATGAATGTGCCAACGGACTGTGTTACACACCAAAGGTGTGCCGACAGACTATTTTCCCTACCAAAGGTGTGCCAACGGGTTATTTTGTCCACCCAAGGTGTGCGAATGGGTTTTTTTTCCAACGAAGGTATGCCAATGGGCTGTATTGCCCATCGAAGGTGTGCAAACGTGTTGTTTTTCCCACCAAATGGGGCCTAGAGATCATGCTAAGGGTTGTTTTGCCCACCAAAAGTGTATAGTAAACATGCCAACTGGTTTTTTTTCCCATCGAAGGCATGCCAATGGATTAAAGGTGTGCCAAAAGGTTGTTTTCCCCACACAAGGTGCCCAACAGGTTGTTTTCCCACCAAAGGAGCCTAGCAAACGTGCCAACATATTGTTTTGCCCAACAAAAGTGTGCCAACGAGATTTTTTCCCACCAAAAGTGTGCCAATGGGCGATTTTTCCAACTGAAGGTGCCTAGCGCCAGTGTCAACAAGATGTTTTCCCACCAAATGTGCCTAGCGACCGTGCCAGTGGTTTGTTCTTCCCATAGAAGGAGTGCCATTGGGTTGTTTTCCTATCAAAGGTGCCTTAAGACCGTGACAACGGGTTGTTTTGCCTATCACAGGTGTGCGAACATTTGTTTTTCTCACCGAATGGGGCCTAAAGATCATTCCAACGGGTTGTTTTGCCCTCTAAAGGTGTGCCAATAGGTTGTCTTTCCACCAAAGGTGTCTTGCGACCTTTCCAATGGTCATTTTACCCATCAAAGGTGCCTAGCAACCTTGCCAGTTGGCTATTTTACCAATCAAAGGTGTGCCAATAGGCTGTTTTTCCTACCCAAGGTACCTAGCGAGCTATTTTCCCACCACAAGTTCCTAAAGATTATGCCAATAGGCTATTTTGCCCACTAAAGATGTGCCAACGAACTACTTTTCACACCGAAGGTGCCCAACGGGCTATTTTCCCATTAAAGGTGCCTAGCAACTATGCTAACCAACTGTTTTATCCACTGAATATCTGCCAATGGGCTATTTTTTCCACCCAAGATGCCCAACAGGTTGTTTTCTCACATAAGGTGCCTAGCGACCGTGCCAACGTGTTGTTTCCGCACCGAAAGTGGATAGCAAATATGTCAACGGACTCTATTGCACATCGAAGGTGTGCTGAAGGACTGCTTTCCCCACCAAAGGTTTGTCAATTGGCTGTTTTCTCCGTCCAAAGTGTGCGAATGGGCTTTTTTGCCCAATAAAGGTGTGCAGAATGGCTATTTTTTCCATCGAAGTTGTGCAAACGTGTTGTTTTTTCCACCGAATGGGACCTAGCGATCTTGCCAATGGGTTCTTTTTCCCACCAAAGGTATGCCAACGGGCTATTTTTCCCACCACAGATGCCTTATGACCTTGCTAATGGGCTATTTTGGCTATCGAAGGTGCCTAGTAACCCTGCTAGTTGGTTGTTTTACCCACCAAAGGTGTACCAATAGGCTGTTTTTCCTACCCAAGGTGCCTATAGATCTATTTTCCCACCATAGGTTCCTAGCGATTGTGAGAATAGGTTGTTTTGCCCATCGAAGATGTGCCAATGATCTACTTTTCACACCGAAGGTGCGCAACGAGATGTTTTCCCATCAAAGGTGATTAGCAACTGTGCCAACAAGTTGTTTTATCCATTGAATGATTGCCAATGGGCTATTTTCCCACCCAAGGTGCCCAATAGGTTGTTTTCTCACAGAAGGTGCCTAGTGACTATGCCAACGTGCTATTTCTGAACCGAAAGTGGATAGAAAATGTGTCAACGGACTCTGTTGCATGTCGAAGGTGTGCCAACAAACTGTTTTCCACACCGAAGGTGTGCTAACTAGCTATTTTCTCCACCACAGGTGTCCAGACGAGTTTTTTTGTCTACTGAAAGTGTGTCGAAGGGTTGTTTTGCCCATCAGTGAGAACGTGTTGTTTTTCCCACCGAATGGGGCCTAGGGATCATACCAATGGGGTTCTTTTACCAACCGAAGGTGTGCCAACGGGCTATTTTTCCCACCAAAGGTGTATTGTAGCCTTGGTAAAGGGCTGTTTTGCCCATCAAAGGTGCTTAGCGACCCAGCCAACTAGCTATTTTACCCACCAAAGGTGTACCAATGGGTTGTATTTCCCACCAAAATTGCCCATTGCATTGTTTTTCCCACTAAAAGTGCCTAGCAACTTTACAAACGGGTTGTTTTGCACACTAAAGGTGTGAGAACAGACTATTTTATCCAACGAAGTTATGCCGACGGGCCATTTTTCCCACCAAAGGTGCCTTGCAATCGTGTCCATGGGTTGTTTTTCCCATCAAAGGTGTCTAGTGGTCTTGCCAATTGACTATTTTGCCTACCAAAGTTATGCCAACGGGCTATTTTTCCCACCCAAGGTGCCTACTGAGTTGTTTTCCCACC
>JAOSBO010100737.1:0-16920 GCA_027563915.1 Erythroxylum rotundifolium | reverse complement strand
ATATATATATATATATATATATATAAATACTCGAAATGTTTCACCCTACATATAAATTAATGTCTCCAAAATTTTCAAAACAATTTCTATTGCAGCCAGTTTTAAAACATGTACCAACTCATGAGGCTTTAATTGTCTCAATGCATTAAAAAATCACTTCATTATGCTGCATTAGATTACATCTTTATCTTTTGTATGAAACATCATTATATACTACATAATCTCCAAAACCATATGGAATGGCTAACACCAGTGTTGAAATTATTCGGTGCTTTAATCCCTTAAAATTCTTCTCACATTCATTAGTCAATCTGAATGACACATTTTTCCTTAGAAGTCTTGTCAAAGGGATAAGTTTATTAACAACCCTTGACAACTTCTGGTTGTATCCAATATCCAGCTAACTTTAGAAAACTACGGATCTCATATATATATCCCTTGGAGTTTCTCACTTCTTCATTACCTCTATTTTCTTTAGGTTTCCCAACATGGCCTGTTCAGATACTATATAACCCAACATACTACTTAATCAAGCTAAGATTCACTCTTATTGCACTCAACATATAGTTTTTTCTCCTTCATCCTATGTAAGATTAACCTCAAGTGCTCAAAATATTTCTCTTTACTTTTCGAATACACTAGCTATATCATCTATAATCATAGTCACTAATTAATCCAAATAAAGTTGGAACATTTTATTCATTAATGCTATAAATGCTACCGGGGGCATTTGTCAATCCAAACAGATATTGCCAAAAACTCAATGTGCCCATAACTAGTTCTAGAAATTCTTAAGTAACTAGTTCCTCAGTTGGAGTACCATTATCTCATGATTTTCTCAATCTCTCAATTGACTTCTTTTCTTGAATGATTTTCTCCATTCATTTGATTTCCTCTGATTTCTTATAAACTTATTATAATGTAAGATCATTCATAATAATTTCTCCACACATTTTAATTTATTTGTAACTCTCAATCTTCTGAACATAACCGTCAAATCTAACTTGTATCTTCTATATACACAAATATAGAGCACATTATGGATCTAAGTTCCTTTAGCAATATCAATAGCAATAGTGATAACATTATCTCCAATTCATGAACCTAATAATATAGTTGTACTAGTTTACACTAAAAAAAACCACATATACTTTCTATAGCATATTCAACTTTTTATGCCAAAGTCTCTTTTTAGAGATAGGACTTCAATATTCTCTTCAAATTTGTTCAATAGTCATTCATTCCTAAAATTGGAACATTTAACTTACATGATATAATTCGATGAAAGTCTTCATCAAAAGAAGATTTCTATCCTTATTCATCTATACTGTTTATATATTTTTTATCAGTCAACTATATTCGTCATCACTTTTTAGCTATTCTGAATACCTCAAAAAGATCAATTTCAACTATTCTTGATATCTCAATAAGATCAATTTTTGACATATCTTACATGATCGTAATATTCTTTATAATAAAGCTTAGTGAAGTAGTAGATAGATCCATTTACTCTTATACCTTAGAATGTACCATCAAGATCATTACATCTTATCTAGAGATTATTTTCGACAAACCACCGATTAAAATCATACGCCAATGATACCTTAATCTCAATTTATTCTAGGAAAAATTTATCCCCTTTTACTTGTCCATGATCATGGTAGACCATTCCACGACCATGACAGAAGCTCTTGAGGCTAGCTATGATCATAGGGACTCTACTGTGATTGTGACAGAACCAATTAATCTCGGCCATAATCGTGGGGACTATGCCACGATCGTGCGCTGCTTCTTTTTCCTTCCTTTTTCCTCGAGTTTATCACATTTAGTAATGTCATTTACACTTTTAATCGATCCCCAAAGGACCATTACAAATACTTTCATTCTTTACTTTGAATCATCTCATAAGTGTAATTCTAGGGACTAGGACTTAAGAGAATTAAATAAATTATAGATCACTCACTATTCCATATCCAAGTATATACTATATATGTGCTCAATAACATTATTGACCAATTTAACCACATTATCAGATATGCACGTATAATAACTGGTTAACTTAACCTTGGGGACTTCTATATATATATATATATATTTATCATTCATTTCATCTTTTAGCTATCATTTATTTCATCTTACATATGTATGTTCCCAATCAATTCAGAGTTATAGATGTATAACCACTATGAACTTCTAATCACAAATCCACAGGCATAACCTTATACTAAATCATAAACTCATAACACATTAATCAAACAACCTTTTCAATTCCAAGTTCAAATTCAACCTCTCAAGGTTATAAGAAATTTTGATTTTTTCCTACTTTGCTTGTTCACTTTAAGTCCCGCATTTATCCTTATATCTTTACTTTCCTCGATCAGTCAACTACAGTATATTCGCATCTATATCACATTCAAGGATATATCAACACAATACAATACTGATGACATATTAGATGACACATCTACAAATACAAATGCATTGAATCTTTGTCTATCATATCGAACCATATACTATTTCTCATTTCTAAATATCCACAACTTCCATTTTCTTACACTCTGATAGATCATCATCCTTCTCATTGCTTGTAATAGCTCAAAGTCTTAATAGATGTTCATGCATGTGACTCATGTAAATGTGACTCAGACTGGGTATCAGTTGCCGCTGCATGCTATGACATGTCTAAAATACAGGTACCTTGACACATAATTTTGAAAAATGTTCATATAAGATGCTAAGCCTGAGCTCTGATACCAACTATGTAGAACCCCACTCTCTTAGGACATATCACCAAAAATACTGATGATATTTGAGAATATACTCTACGAGGGTGTTGCACTAGGTCAGTCAGTCAAACTCATTCCAAAAAAATTTTTCGAACAAAACACGTAAATTCATAAAACTAATAATCACTTTTGGCCTATTTTATTCATAGCATTTTCAATTACAAGTGTTATAAACGATAATAATATCATTAGAATTTCAATAATCATTTGGGCCCATTACAATTAAAAAAAACTTCCAGTCATGAAGTCATTACATAATAGAGTTACTCACATATACAAGTTATAGTATTTGCAAAATACATTCTTTAATACAAAATGATGGAAAACATATGCAAATGCGACTAATCTTGACCTCTAACAGTTATCCAAATGCAGTGGTTATACTCCAATTGATCTAAATAATTATCCTTTAAACCTAAAAGACAACATTGCAATTTTGGTGAGTTTTGCAAACTCAGTGAGTAGACCATCCTCAATGGCTCACTCAAATCACGTAACTCAACAATTCATGTACAATTCATACAATCACATTATTCACATCACTTCATTAATCATCATCTCAAATCAAGTATGCTTTATATTCACGTAATTCACATTTCACATTCAGATCAATTCATACAATTCACTGCGATCATTTAAAACATACAAATCAAATATATATGTAATGCTCATGAGACTCACTTTCAAATATTACGTTGTTGTGACTAAGTTTGTGTAACTGTCCTGTATCCATTGTGAATACTGAGCTCATTAACAACTATCCCTTATCCATTAGGCATACAGGGCTTATCATACATAGTGAGCCTTTGGCTCTTAATCACATTATAAGCTTTAAGCTCTTTTTCTATAGCTACTTTGGTCATAACTCCCTTTATCTAATCATGCATTCGTGTAATGGAATGCAATCTCATAAGTTCAATCAGTCACTTTAATTCGCTTTACACATCCAATTTCACATATCATTAGACCTAAATCTAGCATTCAGAAAATATGTTGATAATCACTTACTCCTTGCTTATTCACATTTAATGAAGCACTTCCAATACATTATCATTTATCAAACTCCTCGGACTATTAATGTCTAAAATTATCACATTTAAATTGAAATTAATAATAAGTCAATACAAATACTTAAAAGAACAATTAATTCAGAGGAGACCATTTAGGTCAACTCCTAGTACGCTCTATATTAGCATTTGCTTCTATCATCCAGAAACATCTGAATGCTGATGTTGAATCCTGGGTATCAACTTCATGCAACACAGACATTGTACATACATTACTAATTGGACAATCACATAAACATTGAATTGTACACATACGTATATGTGTAATGTATAATGCATAGTCAATTTAACGATTCCTGGTATGTTTCATTAATCTTATATCTTGTTTATTCATGCTTCCAAACTCATATATGTCTAATTTGAACTTAGGTTTACATTTTTGAGAACTTGGTCATTCAAACACCATCAATCATATTTCCATTATATATGTGCTCACCAATAATTTTGCTAGCATTATAAGATCATAAAATATTCACTTTTTCATTCCCCTTTACATAATACACATTCCTCATCCTCTTTGAGTCACAACTATAATCATATAAATGCCTTCATTCCTATTATACTAATACTTCTCCAGATTTTGGTACTTTGATATCAACAATTCACTCACTATGCTATAACCTCATTTTTCACTCTAAACAATCCACACATTTAATCACTTATTCTGTCATCAACTAGGTTCATTTCAAGCCTCATTCAGGCCTAAATACATCATAAGGAAGTACCTTAGCATTAGCTGGTTCAAACATCACTCGAAAGACAATCTGTTTATTCCATATGTCTACCTATGATCATGGTGTCCCTCCCACGATTGTGATAAAACATCATGGAATTGGCTACAATCATGGTGATCTTTCATGATGAATTGGCTACAGTCATGGTGATCCTGTCACGATCATGAAAGAACCATATTCTTGCTAGGCCACGATCATGGGGTGAGGGCTAAGATTGTGCCCCGCATTTTCTTCCACAAATTCAACACACATACTAACATCAATTTCACTCCAAATTTTTTGTCATTTACATCATTTATACATCTTTATTACATACTAATTCAACAACCATATTGAATACGTTAGACTCTTAAAACTCTAATCATTTGATTCATCATTATTCACTTAGTCTTATTATACATTCAATCCTAACTCTTTCCATAATATATCTAATTAATAATGCATCAAACGATTCATTTCGATAGTTCATCTTTCCTAGCTTAATTTCCCCTTCATTCACATCTCATTTCCATCTCAATATCATTTATGAACAAATCATAATCTATGATTTGTTCATAAATGATATTAAGATGGAAATGAGATGTGATTGTAACACAAAAACAGAACATCAATGTACATATATACTTGCATCATTAACTTTCTGCACACATTCAACTCCATTGCCACCTTCATTTCATTTCTAAAATATCAACTTCATTTCTTCTCATTTTAAGACACCACATTACTCCAAACTCTTTTTAACTCATCTCTATAACAACTAAAGAAATCTACATTATTATACATAGAAAACAAAACATTAAAACATCCATTTATCCATCAAAATTTTTGCATCTTTTCTACACCATTTTCGTAATCATTTTAACTCAAAAACATCATAAATCAACTTATGAATCATTACCCATCATATGTTTAAAAACAATATATCAATGTGTTCATTTCTTCAGTCATGATTCACATATATACATCAACATTTTACGCTCATTTAACCTCTAGCTAACATCATACATGTTTCATTAACAAGTCATGAAGAGTAATGCTTTGCACCCACTGATTAACTTTAAGGTCTTTTAATCACACTTGACCCTAGCTTTTAAGCATCGTTCGATCATTGTCATGGAGGTAGAGTAGGTTAGGTTTTTAATGACAAATGAAGACGACAAATAAATAGGAATAATAGTGAAATATGAGATCAAGATTAAACATTGAGAGGTAAGAAATGAGTGTCGTGATATAGAGAAGAAGAAAGAAGAGAATAACAAAGAAGAAAAGAAGTAAGCAAGAATTTACCAAATGAAAGACAAAAGATGGTCTTTCAATGAAAAATATCATGAATGGGTGTGTTGTAAAGAGAGTGACACTTGTCACTTGCCATATGTCACCACCTTCTGGTTTCCAATGAGTCCTTTTTAAAAACCAGTCCATTTGTCTCCAATTTCTAATCCAATTGTCTCCCGATTTTTGATGGCAATTATTAAATCTTAATGTCACCTATCAATAATTTCTAGTGCCATTTGACACTTATTTCTATTACTATTTATCAACTATCTTGCCACTTAGAATTTTTTTAGTCCAAAAATTACTCAGAATTCTAGAGATTTCCCAAATTTTACCAACATTTCTAATTCATCAATATGTTATTCCAAATCAATTTTCAACACAATTCATCCACTATTCAAATCATAATGACATTAGAAAGTCCTTTATACCAGGGAATGTCAAATGAGTGCATGAATAGTCATTGTAATGTGTGCGAAAATTCAAGTTCCCTTACGTGAATGCTATCATATGCATGAACATGAAATGCACTTCTAACCTGTCATTACTATTTCTCATTTACAGAATTCTAGAATTCTAATCCGTAGTATGGAAATGGATGTCACATTCTTGGACAACCAAATCCTTATAGATTAGAGTATTAGTTTGTCATTTCCAGCTAGCAATATGTCATCCATATATAGCTATTAAAAAATGACTTCACTCTCACTAACCTTCTTACAAACATATGGTTAATCCATATTTTTATAAAATAAAACTCTTGATTATTACATCAAAATAGATGTTCCAATTTTGTGAAACTTTTTAAAATCTATAAATAGACATTTGCCACTTGCATCATTAATTAGGAAATCTCTTAAATTCAAAGCCCTCAAGTTGTATCATATACACATCCTCAAAGAAATTCCAATTATGAAATGTTGTTTTGACATCCATTTTCCAAATTTCATAATCATGATATACAACTATAGCTAATTAGATCTTAATGAACTTAAGCATAACAGCAAGCAAAAAGGTTTCATCAAAATCAACTCTTTTTTTTTAATCTTTAGCCATTAACCTTATTTTATACGTATGCACATTACCATCTATGTTAGTTTTTCTCTTAAAAACCATTGGCATCCTATAAGTATAATACCTTTTAAAGCATCCACTAAGTCTATACTTGGTTAGTGTACATTGATTCCATTTTAGATCTTATAGGTTCTTAGCATTTTTAGGAATCAATATCAGAAAATGATTCTTTAAAAGTAATAAGAACATGACCTATAAGCAATATATTGTCTTTCTCGTTTTTAATATGTAGATATAATCTATAAGAGGGAAGATGCATTATACTAGTGTGTCATAGATTAGGTGTCTTTTGAACCTTCTGTTGTTCAACATATGTATCAACTTGAGGTTCATGTTCCATCTAGATATGAATTTGTGATTTTTAAACTTCTATGTTCTTCCTTACTCCTACTACTTTCATTAAGAATAAATTCTCTTTTTAGGAATGTAGCATGTCTTAAGATAAATACCTTTTGCTCAAGAGAATGATAAAATTGATATTCGATACTCTCTTTTAGATACCCTAAAAAATTACATTTATGTTATTTAGCTTGAATCTTAAATCTTATTAGATGTTGTACACTTCACATAAGCATCACATCCCTAGATATTTAAGTATCATAATTTCGGTATACTACAGGTCCACATCTTATATGATGCCTTGTCATCAACCGATTTAGACTCTATTCAGAAGGTAAGAAGTAGTTTCTAGGGTAAATCCCTAAAAGGAAATAGGAAGGACTAGATGACTCATCATAAATCGTATCTAATATAGTATCATTTCTCCACTTGTGTCCTATATTAAGTTATGGAATTTCTAGGATTAGTCCGTTGTAAGAGAATCTCATTCTTCTTTAAGTAACCAAGAAACTCATGGTCCAAGTATTCAACACTTCAATCAGGTCTAACTGTTTTAATAATCTTATCAGTTTATTTCTCAACCTTAACTCTAAATTTTTTGAAATTTTGAGATGATTAACACTTTTGTTTCATTAAGTACATATAACCATATGTGGAATGGTTATCTATGAATGTAATGAAATATGATAATCCACCTTTAGTGAGAGTGGACATAGGGACATAATAAATGTATAAACCTAAGTAACATATTAGCATGCTCTCCCTTTATAATAAAGGGAAGTTTGATCGTCTTTCTCAATAAACAAGATTCACAAGTTTCATCTGATTCATAATAAAAAGATCTAAATATCTTTCTTTAAGAAACTTTGTAATTTTAGTTTCATTGATATGACCTAACCTATAACGTCATAATTTTGGTCAATTTTCTTGATGTTTATATTGAGGATTGGCCTTTTGAGATCAAATTTATATAAACTATTTATAATCAATACAAATATATAATAAACATCTTTTTTATAAAATTTTTTATCATTAATAATAAAGACAAATCTATTCAAATTTAAATAAGAAATGGAAATTATGTTTTTACTAATTACTAGAACATAATAACAATTTTCCAGTTCTAGTTCGAGGCTTGAAGGTGAAGCTATACTTCAAGTTCCTACAATTAATGCATCAACTTTTGCTCCATTACTAACTTGCTAATCCACTTTCCTTATCCTCAATAATCTACTACTTGTTAACATTTGTATATTATTACAAATATGAGAACCATATCCAGTATCTAATACCCAAGAATTTGAAATAGAAGTAGAAAGATTGGTCTCAATCATAAATATACCTAAAGATGGAGCTATAATTAATGGAGCTACCAGGCTAGCAAAATAAGCTTTGTAATTCATCTTTTAGTGTCCATTGCCCACATAATGAAAACACATGCCTTTGTCATTACTCTTCCTCTTAACACCACCTCTTAGCTTTGCTACTCTAGCAGAAGCTTATTGTTCCTTTTTATTATTCTTTTTAGAGTCCTTTTTCTTGCTCTTTGAAGAAGCCATAACATGAACATGATAGGTTCCTTATTGAGGAACCTCTTTACAGTCTTAAATATAATCAACAAGTTAGGCAATGATATATCCTTTTGGTTCATATGGAAGTTTATAACAAATTATAGAAAGCTCAAACAAAAAGAATGTAGCACCATATTAATGCTTAACTTATGGTCTGTGACAAAAACTAATTGACTTAATTTTTGTAATATAGCTAACCATCTTTAGCACATATAGCTTCAGTGAAGATCCTTCTACCATCTTGTATTTAGATAATGTTTTGGATAATTGATACCTCTCTACCCTGCTTAATGCAGCTAACAACTCATTGAGATGCAAAGTTATAACAGGAGCATCCATGTTCTCATACAACCTTTAAAGCTCTAGAGATATACTATCCAACACTGCACATGTAGTTTGTTCAACATCATCAATATAATACTTATATCTTTACTAAACCTCATCAGTCACACCTGATCTAAGCTTCGTTAGAACAACAATGTTTAGAACATATATTTTCTTTTCTTTCCTAAAAACAATTCTCAAGCTACGAAACTATTCTGGAAATTAGGTCCAATTAGGTTATTAGCATCTATGATGCTCCTCGGGAGTAGATTGGTGCTCATTTTATCTGACAATCAAAAGGTATAAAGGAACAAGTATTAGTTTATATCACAAAACGAAATAACAAAAGCACTTTAACAAATATTTATTTATTCCTATTATTTTATTCAAAATAGTAGCCCTCATTATTAAATTGAGAAATCATGAAATAATTTCCTATTGGATTAGGATCCTATTAAAAAAAATTAATCTTAAGTTTGCTCAACAAGCTATCTAAATTTAAACTAGGTAGATAACAAATTTATCAATCACATCTTATGTAATTTCTAGATTCGATAGGTGACAGTTCTTTTCCAACATATATCTTATATATTACTCTCAACCTTGTCTTTAAATTTATGTGATCATGGGTTTACTTATCCAAATCATGCAAATTTAGTGAAATAAAACCCATTATTTTAAGATAAAACATATTTGGGATAAAGTGACATTGAGTGTACTTAAAAAGCCTTACCATAAACAAAACCCTGATTTATTCATAAACAATGGAAGACAAATATCACATTCCTAATGTCTGCTTAATATTTAATTAAGAGATTTAAGTTTCAAAAATTTAGGTCTCATAAAACATATAATCTTATTATAACAGTAATTTCTAATGTAATAAAATAATAAAAGAAAATTTTCAAAACATTTGATTGATTATAATTAATGATTTGATAACTAGTTTAACTTAACAATTCAACTTCTTGAAAGATTAAACTAAATTGCAAAACATTTTTTATAAATATATTCCTTTCAAAATAATTTTCAACCATTTATAAAATATTTTTTAATTTAATAGGAATTTAAACCAATTTAATATCAATTAATCAAAAGGTAGGCTTAAAACACAAAAAAAAAGGGAATTATCATATGTTAGATCTTTTTTAGTAGGTGCGTGATGTAATGTCTGACTAGTAGATGATGGTAACATGCCCCATCAATCTTTAGCTAGGTTTTCATCACTTTTTGTCCACCATTGCTCACTGGATTGTCTCAAGCCGTCATATCATGGTCCTTTTAGACCACTCATATCTCGCTTGTGTTGCTTTTGCCTCCATGAATCTCCTCTATAAGGGCATTCTTTTGCATTGTATTTTTTAGCTAGTTTCGGCCCTGCTAATGGTGAATATTGCCACTGGCAGTTGTCTCCACCAAGGACTTCCAATGCTAGTAGATGCATCACCTTCACTCGGTGAGATGGATAAGGTTGGGAGCCTCATCCATTAGAAAATTCAAACACACCTGAAAATTAAATTAGAGGGACATTCATTGATGATTTTAAGAACACAATAAACCAAGTAGAAAAATAAAAAAAAAGCAATAATAGGGCATGCATTTATTTTTTGTTCTCCAAATTTGAGGTTGTACCTCTTAGTTCCTTGGCCATTAATGGTATGAATGACTTTAGGAAGCTTGTTCTGGATTGTGGGTTGTTTGAATTAAATTCTAACAGTCCTAGTTTTACCTAGACTAATAAAAAATTTGGTGACCTCCACATTACAAGAAAATTAGATAGAGCCCTTATCAATTCAGAATGGAGTTCTAGGTTTCCTAGATCCTATAGAGAGATTCATAACCCAAACATTTCTAACCACTCTCCAGTAGTAACTGGGTCGTTATCTTCCCTAATGAAGAGGTCTTCTCCTTTCAGGTTCTCCAATTTCCTAGCCTCCCAGCCAAATTTCCTTTAGATAGTAGAGGAAGCTTGGAATTCTCATGTTCGGGGTACTCTTATGTTCCGTGTGGTGTCAAAGCTTAAATTAGTCAAAAAAGCACTCAAATCCCTAAACTTAGAGTAGGTAAGGGATGTAAATGTTAGGGTTGAGACTTATCAAACTGTCCTTAGAAATATCCAAGACCAAATGAGACTTCAGCCTAATAGGACTCAACTGGTAACAGAGGAAAATGAGGCCATTTCCAACTTGACTAAAGCCTTAAGTGATCAAGAGTCCTTCTATAAACAATCTTCCTGGATTAAGTGGCTCAGGGAAGGGGATAGGAACACCAAGTTCTTTCATAATTCACTATTGGCAAATAGAAACAGGAACAACATTCACTCATTAGTGGTGGAAAATGACCATAGGATTGTTGACTTATAGGAAATTCAAAAATAGCCTGGTTTTTTTTCCAAAACTCCATTGGGAATAAGAAAGTCCTAGGCTCTTCTAAGGAGTATGTGGATGCCTTTTCCCTTCATCCTATTCCTAAAAACCTTAGAAACAAACTCTTAGCTGAAGTCTCTTAGCTTCCAAGCCTCAAACGAATCAGTCTCAACATGCAAATGTGTAATGCCATGATGCATAGCCAAGTCCAAACCTGAACTAATTGCCTGCAGCTCGGCATCAAGAACACCACAAGTGCCTAAGCATCGTGAAAAACCAACCACCCAATGCCCATGATCATCACGCAGAAGGCCTCCAGCACCCGCCCGCCTAGTAGTAGCCTGACGGGCACCATCACAATTCAACTTCACCCACCCTGGTAAAGGAGGTATCCAGCGGACCCAGCGGCTCTCACGACGACCCATAATACTTCCTGTGATGCTGCACTGCTGCCGCAAAGAAAAACTGCCGATAATAACACCAAACGCACCCTTGCAAATCAGCTGGAATCTTTGAACCATCCGTAAAAACTAAGATATTCCGCCACCGCCACAGCAACCAAGCAACAATGACAAACAACATTGGCCAGTCGCAGTGAATAGACCAACTCGCTCCCTTCAAATTCTGAACCAACCATTTGTGCAAATCCAAAGCATAAAACCCCTATTGTGAGCTGGTTAGGACAAGATGATTCCACACCTGTCTAGCCCACTCATAATCCTGCAACACATACACACACGTCTCCTCATGAATATCGCACATCGGGCACATCGCATCAGGTGCACATCCTTTCCTAAAACATAGACTTTTTGTAGATAGCCAGCCATGACCAGCCAACCATAAGAAGCTGCAGATCTGTTTCAGCCCACTCCAAGCCCAAGTCTGGTGCCACAAGACATCAGAATCTTGATCATCCTCCTCCTGTAGAAGATCATAAGCCGAACCCACCAAAAAAATGCTATTAGGACTGTGGAGCCAAACCACCTTATCCTCAACCTCAACATTGGGAACCATCTCCAAAATACATAAACATATCGGCTCTGACAACACTGACTGTGACAAAACTGCATCCCAGTAGCTATGCTCATCGAGAAAAGCACTAACCTTGATAGAACTATCAAGAGTAGAACTAGTAGAAAGTGCCCAAGAATGAAGCGGCCCAAGCTCAACCAACCACGAGTCAAACTAGAAGGAGATGCGGCATCCATTCCCCATATGCCACTCACAATCCCGAGCAAATATAGGCTACATCCTGCATAGAGCAGTCCATGTAACCGAACATGATGGCACCAACCACGGGGCCTCAAAAAGTGCCTCCTCCCAGCCATAGCGACCTGATATAACACGAACCCACAACGCCCTTGGTTTAGTAATGAATCACCAACAAAGCTTCAATAGCATGACTTTGTTACGGAGCTCCGCAGGCCTGAAGTCAAGACCCCCACAGACTTTTGGTTGACATAGCCAGTGCCAGCCAACCAGATAATTACCTCGACTATCATCAGCCACACCCCACAGAAAACGGCGGATAATGCGATCGATATCCTGATGCACCGTGATAGGCAATAAGCTAGTTTGCATGAAATATGTGGGTATGGCAGCCAAAATCGAATGGGCAAGAGTACTATGCCCGGCTAGGGATAGCTTCCTAGCCTTCCAACTCGTGAGTCTGTCCTTCATCTTATTCAAAACAGGTGCGTAGAAGTGCTTCATACCCTGACCCTGTTGTATTTGAACCCCTAGATATCTCCCCACCAAAGCAGACTTACGAAAACTAAGGCAGCCACAGATATCCTGCTTCAAAGCAGGCGAAGTATTTCTAGAAAAGAAAATTGAAGACTTCTCTAAACTGACTCGTTGGCCTGAACTACTGCAAAAGAGATCCAGACACTCCTTGACCACCATAGCCTGCTCAATAGATGCCTCTGCAAATAGAAATAGATCATCTATAAAAAATTAAACGGGATAGAGGAGCACCCCGCCGACCCAAAGTTACCGGTTTCCATCCCTAGCCAAAACCAAGTCATCAATAGCGTGAGTAAAACATTCCATGCACAGGACAAAAAGATAAGGCGAGAGGGAATCCCTGTGACGTACCCCTGGAGAAGGCAGAAAAGGCTGAGAAGCCTAACCATTGAACAACACCCTCATCGATGCTGAATCAATGCAAACCCGAGTCTGCTCAATAAGTTGGTCATCAAAACTGGCTAGATGTCAAAGATTCCCCAATGAAGCCCCAACATAAGCAATCATATGCCTTTTCCAAGTCCATCTTAATGGCCATCCAACCCTTCCACCCTGTTCGATGCTGCATAGCACTAACAACCTCTTGAACAATCACCACATTATCCACAATCTGGCGGCCAGGCACAAAACTAGACTGAGAACTAGAAATCAAGCGCTGCATATGTGGTTTTAGATGAGACACAGTCAGCTTAGTAATGATCTTGTAAAGAACATTACACAAGCTAATAGGCCTAAACTGATGTAAACCAACTGGGGACTCAACCTTCAGAATTAGGACAATAAGCGTGTAATTTAGCCCTGATGGCAAGCTACCAAAAGTAAAGAAATCAATAACCATCTTATGTACCGATGGCCCTACAATAGTCCACTGGCTCTGGTAAAAGATAGGTTACAAACCATCCGGTCCAGGGGCTTTAAATCTCCCCATAGAGCGAACCACTGAATGAACATCTTCTAAATAGTACTACATAAGGTAGGAAAAAGACCTGACAAATCCACCATAGGGTAAGATTGTCGAGTCACTAATGGATGCCGTCGCCCAGCCTCCTGCGTATATAAAGACTGGAAATAATGAACCGCCATTTGCTCTAGCATAGCCGGATCCTCCTACCAAACCCCTGAGGCATCTCGTAATGTAGAAATATGATTACCACGATGACGTGCCAAGGTAGACATGTGGAAGAAGTGCATATTACTGTCACCAAAATTAGTCCAGTTGACCCTAGATTTCTGTCTCCAAAGAAATTCCTCCTGTGTCAAAAGCATTTGATACTCCTTCCTGAGATCATCATACTCAACACAACCAACCTCTGACCAAGACCCATCCAACACAGTCTATAGATCAGAAAGCCTATCATGCAACATCCGTTTCCACTGAAAAATATCCCGAAAAGTTCTCCTATTCCAAACCTTCACCTCCCTAACAAATCTCCGATAATCCACCATGTTGACTAACCAAATGGGGAAACCCCAGGTGGGTTAACCATGCTGCCCATGTGTTTGCCGCTGAAACACCATCAATAGAATAAGACAATGATCTGACTTAACCTTGGGGAGATGTCGGACAGTGGAAGGGAAAAGCTGGAGCCAGTCATTATTAACTAGCATGCGATCCAACCGAACACATAGAGCACCACGAAACCAGGTAAACCTAGGTCCCGAAAATCCAAGATCTATAAGCTCATAAACATTCACGAATGTCAGTAGCTCATCCCTCCAAACTTCCCACTCAGCACCACCAACTCGCTCAGACTTGACCATACAACAATTAAGATCACCTATAACAACCTAAGGGCCTGCAACTGATTGACGAACAGTATGAATGTCACGCTAAAGAGCAATCCTAGCAATATGGTTTTGACTCGCATACACCGCAGTATAGAGAAAAACCGACTGACCCTGCTCTACTCGCATGTGCACAAATTGATCAGAACATTGAATCACTGATAACCGAACAGAGGATTGCCAAAACTCCCAAATGCCACCCACAAAACCCCTTGCCTCATGACAGAAGTGGTGCGGCCAACCGATCTTCTCAATAATCCTTGCTGCACGATCGCCACTAATCCGAGGCTCTACAATAATAAACATATCTGGTCTGTGAACCCGAGACAATTCCAAAAACACCACACGAAATTGAGGGTGAGCTGCCCCTCGGCAGTTCCAAGAAATAATAGACATACTAAAGCCACAGCAAAGAAGCAGACAAGTCAATGAGACTGTCCAGTCTCTTCCACAATGGAACTCTTAGAGCCCCGCTTTCCACCAACAGGAAATTTCTTCGAAACCATTCTCTTCTTTCTTGACCTAGTTGTAATGCCTTGACCTGGAGCATGCTCCTGTCCAAGCACCGACGCACCCTGACCTGGCACATCCTGCTGTGAAACCGCAAACAAGTCACCATGTGGCTCATGCACTTGACGTATGGCACCCACCGCAGTATTGCATGAAAGACTAGAAACCGGGAGCTGATCCTCCTCACCCAAATGAGACTGAGAGTCGACACCCTGAGTCGCAATATCAACACCCCCCACTCGCACAACACCTGAGACCAAACTTGGCCTGCCTTTGGGGATGATGTCACTTGGGCCATCCAAGATTTTTTCCAACTTGGGAGGCTACTCAAAGAACTTAACTTAACTTTTATTTCTCTAGTTCCTAAATAGAATCATCCTTCCACTGTTTTGGATTAAAGACCTATCTCCTACTGTAATATGATATATAAAGTGATCACCAAAATCATTGCCAATAGACTCAGATAGCTATTGCCCCACATTTTTAGCCTAAATCAAAGTGCTTTCATTAAGAGATTTTTAAGAACTACCACCTTGCTAATAATCATAAGAGATGTGCTTTTGAACTAGATTTGGAAAGCCTATGATTCAATTCAATGGGATTTTCTCTTGAATGTGCTCTTAGCTGTAGGAGTTATCAAATGGATTGAAGAATGTGTTACCTAACCCTCATACTCTATCTTGATTAATGGATCCCCTGCTAAATTTTTTGGTGGTAAATCAAGGTTAAGACAAGGAGATCCTCTATCTTTGTATCTCTTTATTATTTGTATGGAAGTACTTTCTAGGAGTCTGAATGTCTCAATTTCAGATAGTGCTTCTTTTAAGTACCACTAGAGGTGTAAAGCTCTTAAACTTTCCTATCTCCTGTTTGCTGACAACCTTTTACTGTTTTGACATGTTGATTCGACATCGGTGCATACTCTGCTAAATTGCATAAGCACTTTCTCAAATTTTTATGGTATGGATATGAACCTTAGTAAGAGTCAGTTCTTTTTGTCTCCTGATATGGATCATATGGCCCATCAAGTGGAAATTATCCTGGGTCTCAAAAAAGGTTATCTTCCTATGAGGTATTAGGGAGTTCCTTTGATTACAGGTAGATTATCTAGGAGCGATTGCTTGCCACTATTGGAAAAAATTGATTCTAGGGTTAATAAATGGACCCATAAATCTTTATCCTATGTAGGTAGACTTCAGTTGGTTATCTCAGTCCTCTCTACTTTTCAGGTCCTTTGGTCTAGTCATTTTTGTTGGACCCCGAATTTTTAGTGGAAATTAGAAATACTCAAAAATGAATGAGTTGATTGAAATGAAGTTGAGAATCAAGAAATAAAGAGAAAA
>JAOSBO010100639.1:8182-22989 GCA_027563915.1 Erythroxylum rotundifolium | reverse complement strand
GATGATTCATCAACTCAAGTCTCCTAGTCATGTGATCACTGACGAGTGATAAGTTCAAAAAATAATTCGTTTCTTGCCTGATGAAGAGTAGCAATTGATGAAGGTCAATTTACACCATAACTCTCAAATTAAGTCATTTGATTACATTGCAAGCCACCTTCTACTAGAGACAGATGTGATGGCCATTAATAACCATTCAAAGGCATGTGATGCTGGAACTTCCTTAGGGAAGAAGAAAAGGAAGGATGATCAAGGTAATAGGGATGGTGTCATCTTGAAAAAGTTTAAGAATAAGTGCAACAAAGGTAAGTTGAAGTGCTTCAATTGTGGCAACAAGGGACACTTTGCAAAGAAGTGCAAAGCACCACCTAAAGTATATGATCCCTTTTCTACTTCATTTGTGCATGTATGTCATGCATATACTTAACTGAATTTAGTTCTTTGTGGATTATAGATTCAGGAGCAATGAACCACATAGCCAAAGAACAGTCTTTGTTTGTGCCATTTAGGAAGTTGCCAAAGGGACCAAAACATTTTCTATGGGGAACAATGCAAGCTTTGTAGTAGAAGGGATAGGAATTTGTATAGTTCCTCTGAACAATGGACATTTGTTGTTAATTGATGTTCTCTATATACCTAAGATTTGTAGAAACTTGATTTCTATATGTTCCTTATTAAAGTTCATATATTGCTTGAATTTCCTTAGTAAATCTATTGATATTATTAAAGATAATTCAGTTGTGTGTCCTTATTTAGTAAACAATAGGTTGTTTGAATTGAATGCAAGTGCTACTACTTTTAATTGCTATTTAACAGAGGTTAATACTAAGATGACTTGGCATGAGTGTTTAGGACATATCAAAGAAGAAAGGATAAGTAAGTTACCCACACATGGCTTAGTTAGATCATTGTCCAAGGTCTCTATACCAAGTTGCCAATCATGTCTTATTGGCAAGGTCATAAGAAAGCCTTTTGGCAAGGTAACTAGAAGTCAAGAAGTTTTACAATTAATTCACTCCGATCTTTATGGACCAATGAGATTTGTATCTAAACTTTATTTTAGATACCTTTTTATATTCATTGACTCATACTTGATTTACCCATGTGTTCTTACTACAACGTAAATGTGAAGCAGTGAGGTGCTTTGAAACACAATTGCAATTAGTGGAGAATAAATTGGGTGAGAAGAACAAGTCATTAAGGACTGATCATGGTGTCGAGTACATGTTAAACAATTTTAAGGCATTTTGTGACTAGAAGGGCATTATGAGGCAACTCACAATTCCTTGGACTCCACAATAAAATGGAGTAGTCGAAAGGAAGAATAGGACCCTTATGGATATGGTGCAATCTATGATGGCTAACACCAACTTGGTTATTGCCTATTGGGGCAAAGCATTGCTTAGTACAACACATATTTTGAGTAGAGTGCCCTCTAAGTCTATTGATTTTATGCCACATGAGTTATGGTTGAAGAAAACCCCTAACTTAGGCTATCTTATCCTGGGGATATGCAACTTATGTATATGCTACAAATCACCCTCTTAGGAAATTAGGCCCTAGAGAGAGGAAGTGTGCCTTCCTTGGTTATTCTGAGCATTCTAAGTGGCATGTGTTCTTCAACGTAGGTCACAAAAATGGAAATGTCTTTGAATCAAGAAATGCCAACTCGATTAAGGATGAGTTCCCTAAAGATTAGTGAATATTATGATTTAGATGCATTGGTTGAGACCTTCGTGCAAGGTCAGTCTAGTGCTTTGGAAAAACCATTGACCACACCTTCTATAGTGGAATTTCCTAAATGAGAGGCTATTCAAATGCCTCCTGCATCCCAACTTGTTAATAAATAGCAAGAAGAAGTTTTTGATAAAAAAGTTTAAGAGGGAGTTAAGGGTGCTTAAGAGTCACATATCAGGCTATAGGGCAAGATCAAGATGAGCCTCCTTCTATGCCTAATTTGCGATGTTCAAATAGGCTATTTGGACCACCAAAAGAATGGTGGATTTTGGAGGGAAGTGAGGCAAACTTGTTGTCATCTGAGATTGATGAATTAAGCAATGTGCAAGACGCTCAACTAATGACAATGTAAGATGAGATGAATTTGATGCATCTCAGTGAGGTTTGGGACTTAGCTGAATTACCTCTTGGCTGAAGGGCTATTAGGAACAAGTGGGTTCTCAAGATAAAATTGGATTTTGATGGTATTATTAAAAATTACATGCAACCACCCTAAGGATTTCTTGAAAAGGGTGAAGAGCACAAAGTATGTGGACTTAAGTCTATATAAGGTCATAAGCAAGCTTCAAGACAGTGGTATTTGAAGTTTTATGATGCAATCATAAGCTTTGATTTTGTGTTGATGCATGGAGAACATTGTGTTTATATGTACACTTCTAGTTCCAAATTTTCCATTGTAAACTCTATATGTGGATGACATACTGATAGTAAGTAATGGGAAAACCATGAAAGGATGGTTGTCTTTTACCTTCGATGTGAAGGATATGGGAGAAGTTGACTATATCCTTAGTGCTAAGATCCTAAATGATAGGAAAGCTAAGATGTTCGCCTTATCTCAAGAACCTTATATTGATAAGATTCTTGCAAGGTTCAACTTAACAAACTTAAAACCAATGAGTACACCACTTACATATGGTTGTAAGCTTGGGTCAGGTTTGTGTCCTTGTAGTACTCAAGAAAGGAGGAAGCGAAAAATTTCCATACGTAAGTGTGTATGCTATGTTGTGAAGATGACCTGACATTAGCTAAGTTGCAGGTCTATTAGCAAGATATTCTTCTATTCATGCAAATCTACATCTAGCTATGTCTTCATGCCAAATAATGGGGCTATTTCTTGGAGCAGTAAGAAAAAAAACTTACACAACATTGTCAACAATGGAGGCTGAATTTGTTACTAGTGCCTCAGCTGTGCAAGAGGCCTTATGGCTTGGAAATTTTATTCAACACTTAGGGTCAATTGTTCCTTTGGAAAGTCCTGTAACTATCTATTGTGATAATATAATAGCTTTGGATTACACTAAGGACCCCAAGTATCATAGAAAGACTAAGCACACTAGCATGAAGTATCATTTTCTTAGAGATGCAATAGAAGAGGGAGAAATTAAGTTAGAGTGCATATCTACTGACCTAATGGTGGCTGACCCTTTGACTAAGCCATTGCCACCATTTCATTTTGCTAAACGTGTAAAGGCAATGGGTCTTGGTAGATTATGAAATGTTGGTGTAAGTTTCTCCTTCTTGTGTTGCACATGTAAGGTGTTTAATAAATGAAAGGTTGCTTATCAATTATTGGTGCATTTAACTTTGAAACCACAACGAAAAAAGTATACGGGTCAATCATAGGCTGAGGTTAGTTTTTTACATAAGCCATCCACTCTTACATCTTTGTATAAGGTCAAGGATGAGACTGCTAAAGTCTTAAATGTATGATATCTCTTAAAAGGGATATGTGAATTATGTGTCATACATTTAAGTGGGAGTCATGAACTGACACATGAAAACTTTACTCTTATGGTTATCTTGATTATGAATGCATCAAGATAAGGAGATCAAGGTCATCGAGTTTGTACGTCCACTCATACGTACTATCTCATGATTTCATTCTCAAGAGTGAGAATAAGGAGTATTTCATGGTTGTTTGACATGTCCTCCTATTATTGAGAATAATAGGAGTTACATATCTAAATGTTTTAAGAGGGAGAAATGACACACCCCGCCAAGTGGAAGTGGAGTAGTGAAACATTTAAGGATGTGTTTCGAGAACATCAAAGGGCTATGTTCCAAATGTTCCATAGTTAACCATGAAAGCAAGTTATCTCTTGTCTTGCTTATGTGTGAGATTTTTCAATCAGACCCCTTAGTGACTATGGCTTGCTATTAGGAAATTGAGGATTATTATGGTCTTCTCAACTGGTTGTTGAAGGTCTCAGGAGAAATCATACTGGAGTATCCTCCTTTTAGATGATTATGTTTTCTTAAATTTTCTAGTAGTTTGAAGCTAAAAGAAAGACATGAATACATAAGTTGCTTATATAAGTATAATTACATGAGTTGCATAATTATGATATCATATGTTGCACACTATAAATGATACATAATCACATTATTCAATCTTGGAACCACATATTATTTTGCATAATATGAAAGACTATGTGAGAAAGAATCCATGCCATTGTTTTCACTCTCCTCACAATGTCTTGGGGTTTTAGAGGCATAACTTGATTTCTTTAAGTGAGTTTGATTTGTTCAAATGTGAGGAGAGTGAAAATATTTCATTGTCAATCAAACAACCACAATGTAAAGAGATTTTGTTTACATTCCTAAGGTCACACCCACAACTCAAAATTATATGCTTCAACTATTATTTGTTTTCAGCTTTGTATGTTCACATGTTGAGTATGTTCTATTTCAGTGGGAGCATGTTTTTTAAATATATCTTTGTGTGAATGGGTGCTTGTTGGAATTTTATAGTGTAAGTGCTGCAAATTCCATTTTTCGCACCAAGATATATTTAAAAATGCTTAGGTTTTATGTAATGAGCTAACCTTCAGCTCAAGGAAGTCCATTGAAACTCATGTAAGCTATAAGTGGCTTGATATGACTTTCCCTCAGCTCAAGTGTCTAAGGATATATTAAGGTGAGCTCATATAAGCTCATTAAAACTAGTTAATAGCTCAAAATATGGGGATAAGCTCAATTAGGCTCAATTGACATTACCCTAGCTCATTTTTGGTTCTTGGGAATTGAAGCCAGCTATAAATGTGTTCAAACTAGTTAAGTTGTAAGAGGTAATTAAGGAGCATGAGTTGGAGTTGAAATCCAAAGCTTAATGGGAGAAATTGTTTGTGTTAGATGAAGGAATCTAACGTGCTTGAGTGCATAATGGACACTAGGGTGTACTATGAGATGTAGATGCCATAATGCATCTTCCCATGCATACACTTAGAGTGTAAGTTCATTGTCTCCACATGGATACATGAATTCGGCTAAGAAAGGATGAATTCAGCCAAGAGGTTGAATTTGTCCAATGCGGAAGATTCATTATGTACTTTGCCCTAGAATTAACATACATGACACCCTTTCACCAAGATATGTGTGCTTTGGATGAAGGATGTGTTGTTTCAGTCAATGGTTGTGACCATTTGTCCAAAAGGGGTTCATGCACAAGAATGAATGGTCATGAGTGTACCATCATGACTTTAAGTGAAGATACATGACCCTTTGCCAAAGGATGTGTCCCTTGCCCAAGAGTCATGATGTTTGGCCAAGAGACATAACTCTTGGAAGAGTCATGACTCTTCAAAGCCACCCTTTGGTGGCCTGCAAAATTGAATTTTGTAATTCCTTTGATAAGTCTTCCTTGGCTGAATGCTACACTCTTCTCCCCATCTTTAGCACAAAAACACTCCCTTCTTTCAAGGCTTTATGCGTTGAAGCTCTCTCCTAAAATAGTTGTTAAGCTTACTAGGACCATTCTGGGTGAAGAATGAGGATTGTTACTTTCTAAGTTAGCAACTCTTCCGACCTTAGTGCACTGTGACAAGTTCAGTCTACTCCATCCATTACAACCATGACGAGTTGTAGAAGAAGGAGAAGTCATAGTGGATCTCCATAAGGGAGGGAAAACACCAAGCAGAGGAGTTATTACACTACATTTCAAGTTAGTATGTCATCTTACCCTTCCATGTATGCTTATGAAATCATGAGATTTCTTTTTGAGTTATGATTTAAAATCTACATGCAATATCTGAAGTGTTCTATATGCTCCTCGTTACTACCTGAGCATACCAATATGCCATTAATAAAAATGTTCACAAACTTATCTAGGTATTCTCAAAACACCCTTCTCATTAAATCAATAAAAGTCGCTAGAACATTCGTTAATCCAAAAGGAATAACTAAGAATTCATAATGCCTATACCTAGTCCTAAAGGTTGTTTTTGGAACATCCTCACTGTGGGCTTTCAACTGATGATAACATGATCTTAGATCTGTCTTCGAATACACCTTAGATCTTTTTAGCTGATCAAATAAATTTTCAATCGTCAGGAGCAGATATTGATTGTGAGCTATCACTCTGTTTAGTTGTCTATAATCGATACACAACCTTAAACTCCCATATTTCTTTTTAACAAATACAATTGGAGCCCTCCATGGAGAAGTGTTGGGTCTTAAGAAACCCTTATCTAACAACTCCTCC
Source organism: Erythroxylum rotundifolium (assembly GCA_027563915.1). Classification (NCBI taxonomy): domain Eukaryota; kingdom Viridiplantae; phylum Streptophyta; class Magnoliopsida; order Malpighiales; family Erythroxylaceae; genus Erythroxylum; species Erythroxylum rotundifolium. The sequence continues at coordinate 16,772 of JAOSBO010100639.1, read as the reverse complement.
ATTTGCATTTTCAATTTCTTTAACTTAGCTAGGGCTAGTTTGTATGGATTAATTGAAATCGGTTAGTTTCTGGAGGTAAATCTACCTCAAACGCTTCTATGGCTGTCACTATAATAGTCGAAAGAAATTTTCGTAACCTATGAAATATTACCTTTGGTTTTCCTAATTGATTCAACCTAGCCTCCTTTTTAAAACAAGCCACCACCACTTATTGTGTGAATAACCAATCCGTTATGAGAATAACATCAAAATCTGGGATATCCAATATAATCAGGCTTACTAGAAACTCTTTACCCTCAATTAGTATTTTAATGTTTACAAACACTCTTTCAGTGAAGAGTGAGTTTCCAACTGGGATGGAAACTACTATTCCAACATCTAATAATTCAAGCTCAACACTTAATTTTGTAGAAAAACTTATAGACGTAAAAGAATGTGTAGCACTTGGATCTACTGAAGCATATGCATCATGATCAAAAACAGCATACCAGTGACTACATCTGGTGTGGCATAGACTTGAGTGACTACAAAATCTCTAAACCATGCATGGGTCTATCTACTTGTTCTATAGGGGCTACTCCCCTACCCCTTGAACCTCTATTGGGTGTAGCAAAACTTGACCCTCTAGTTTGAGAACTTTGGCTGCCCTACCTGTAACCCCCTTTAGTTTGTGGAGTTACTAAAGATCCAGCCACCAACCTCTCTGTGGTGACTAATTATGGACAGTCTCTGATAAAATGACCCTCCTAACCATTGTGGCAACAACCCGTCATATTCATCCAACACTTACCCTTATGTCTCTTTCTGCAAATAGCACATTACGGCATTAGGGTCCTAGTGTCATGAGAGTCTCTAGACTTACTGGGTGTACCAAAGGATCCTTGGTAGAAAGATCCACCTTGACTAAACTTCCTACCACCTATCCATCTTGACTTATTTTTCTTTGCAAAACCTTAGGATGAACTAGCTGTTGTATTGCTCTTCTGTTATAATCTTGAACTCTTAATGATTGTCGTTGCATTTCTTACCACTTTTATTGTAGCTTCAACTAATTCCCTATGGTGTATCCGTGAAGTAAAGATAGATGCATCCGTGATTTGGGGCTCAAGTCTAGAATGAACCTCTTGCACTTCTTCCCTTCACTATCAGTAATAAACAGAGCACTTTTGACAAGTTTTGAAAATCTCTTCTCAAAATCCGTCATTGAAGTTGAGCCTTACATTAGAAGGAAAAATTCCTCTATTATTAGCATCCTTATAATTTTACGAGGAGAATTTGTCATCGAATTCTCTTTGAAACTCTGCCCATGACAACTAATCCAGATATCATCTCTCAATGATATCCCACCAATCCTTTGGCTTGTCTTCAAGAAGGAAGGTGGAAAATATAGCTCTCTGTTCATCTGTGCATCCCATAATTTTGTGTATCTTTGTAACCCTATCTAACTTTGGGATCTCAACTCTCATCAAAAGTCTTCATGCCTAGTTTATAAATAAGCCCGATGGAACATCCTAAACCTTCTGCATTCTCACGTGGCTGCCACATCACCGCAATGAGTATATGAGATATCTATTCTGCATTAACACGACTAGTTCCGCTGACCCTGAATATTCAAAATGTTGATGATTCAGAAAGGTAGTTGCTAAGTCTGGCATGTGTTAATCCTCTATGTTGAAGGAGCCCCAGGGGGAGAAACCATTGAAATGACTCTCCTTAGGACGTCCACATCCTCGTTTGTACGTCGTGTTATGTATTCGACAAAATTGTAAATGTGTAAAACTTTTAGTTTTTGAAACTATATGCATGTAAATCACAACATTTTATTGGTTACATCACTTTTAAAACAACGTAAAAACATTAAACAAAAAAGGGTGGCCCTCCAGTCGATATCTGATCCTACTAGAAAGTTCTTGTGGAGCTAAACTTGTTGCCTTTTTTATTAAAAAGATTTAACTCAACATTCGTAAATATAAATAGTGGAGTTGTTTTAGTGAAATCAATTTTATTAAAAATTTTGGTAACAAAACAACAGTATTTTGACATTCTCAAAATTTTCTAGTGTCTCTATAAAACTTAAAAAACTTCTATAATCATAACAAATTCTCTATTGCATTTTTGGACTTTAAGTCCACTCATAAGTAATCTAAAATAATTACATCAATAAACTTTTCAAAGTTAAAACATATTCATGCATTTCATTTAAAAACCTTTATATACATGTGTTCTTTACACAAATGTTCATCCCAAAACTTATTCAAAGATATGCTATAATTCTAATCCGACAGAAGTACAAAATTTCGATTATTTAAAGAACCAGATCGTTTCTATTAAGGAAAATATTAACAAGGAAAAAATGCCTACAGTGTTGGAATTTTATAGCTTAAGTGATACAAATTCCATTGGATGCACCAAGATATATTTGAAATTGCTTGGGTTTCATGTAAGGAGCTAGCTCTTAACTCAAGGGAGCTTAATAAAGCTCATGTAAGCTATAAGTGGCTTGACACGACTTTACCTTAACTTAAGTGTCTAAAGCTAAGCTAAGATGAGCTCATTCCTTGAAGATTACCTAAGCTTTTCTTTGGTTATTGGGAATTGAAGCTAATGTGTTTGCACTAGTTAAGCTAGAAGAGATAATTAAGTAGCATGAGTTAGAGTTGAAACATGAAGCTTAATAGGCGAAATTGGTTGTGCCAAATGAAGGAATCTAGTGTGCTTGAGTTGCAAAATGGACATTAGGGTGCACGATAAGTTGCAACATGCCATAATGCATCTTCTTATCCATGGACTTAGAGTGCAAGTTCATTGTCTCCACTTGGATACATGAATTTAGCCAAGAAAGGATGAATTCAACCAAGAGGTTGAATTTGGCCAATGGGGAAGATTCATCTTCTGCCATGCCTTAGAAAGAACATACATGTCACTCTTTGATGAGAACTAAGCTAGCCTAAGAAAAGCTCTAAAGGAGTCTTTGAGCATTCAAAGAGGCCCAGTTATAAGAGCTAGATACAAGAAGATGAAGGAAGCCATAAATAGGCTAAATGAAGATATATGGACTAAACAAGCTCTAATTAGCTTGGAATGTATTCAAGGCCTAACAAATCTAATCCAAGATGAGTTAAGAAGCCCAATGAGTGTCTAAATTATTCCGATTTCTTCCAATCATTCTAAGATTCATCGAAGATATTCAAGAATATGTGTAAGCTGTCCCCACAAATTAGGAATGATTTCTTACCTTAATTAGCTCAATCAAATAATGATTATGATCAAATTATTCAACTAAGATGATTTCTATCTTTTACCTTAATGCCTATATAAACGCAAACATTGTATTGCTCATGGGGGAGAAAATTCATAATTGATCGAGTGATGTTAATCTCTCTTTTGCTTCCTTTGTGAACTTTTGAACTTATCAAGATTATTATCTTGTGGCATTCAAAACCTATCCTATACCTTTGGTTCTAGTCTTTTATAGACATCGGATTAAGGTTTCTCTCCTATACCTATTCTTAGCTTTATTGTTCCTTGTTTCCAATTGCGTGATTGTTGGATTTCAAGGTTCATCCTTATAGTTCACATCAAAGTGTTCCTAGGGTAGATCACCTAATGGGTTTGTATCACTTGGTATTAGAGCTTGGGTCTAAATCAAGTTTATTTATGCTTAATTTAATGCGTTCTTCCTTCTATTTGTTTTTGTTTCATTTCACTTGTTTTTCATTTTACTTTGTTGTTCCCTTTTCTGTGAGCTTTCTCCTTTTGTTTGTTTAACCTTTGTTCTTAGTTTTTTTTCAATTCTTGTGTTATAATTTTTCTGGGTCTGATATATGTAGAGAATTTAAAAAAAAGGTGTTATTCGATTGAAAAGAAAAGAAAACGAAGATTGAGGATAATCAGCTTAGCTATTACAAGAGTTTATACCTCTTTAATAAGGATTTCTCAGTTAAAAATTCATTGTTAATCTTTATTCTACTAGCAAACATATTTTCATTGTGATTTAACTTCTTTGTTCCTATCCTTAATATGTTTGGTTCTTATTCCTTTACAACAATTTCCATTTGTTCATGATCCTTTTCCATTATTTCAGTTTCTTTTGTTACATTCTAACCTATTTTGAATTGTTGCAAGTTTAATTGTCTTGATTTGGTTTATTCAGTTCTATAAAGAATTAAAATAGGAATTTTTAAGAGTGGAAAAAGGCAATAGTTTGTGTAAGTAACATTATAGTGAAAAGCCAAATATAAAGTGTGTAAACATGGAAGTTAAGTGGCATTAACTGAGAGAAACATATAAGGGAGTGTTGAGAGGATATTTCTAACATTCTTTTACAAGTTTTCAATATGAATTCTTAAGGTGTGAGCAGAGATGAGGTGATGACTTGAGGACGAATCCTTCTAAAAAATGGGGAAATGATGAGAACTAAGCTAGCCTAAGCAAAGCTCTAAAGGAATCATTAAGCATTCAAGGAGGCCCAGTTACAAAAGCTAGATACAAGAAGATGAATGAAGAAAAAAATGGGCTAATTGAAGATATATGGACTAAACAAGCTCTAATGAGCTTGGAAAGTATTCAAGGCCTAATAAATCTTGTACAACCTAAGTTAAAAAGACCAATGAGCGTCTAAATTATTCTAATTTCTTCCAAGGATTCCAAGATTTATGAGAGAAATTCAAGAATGTGTGTAAGCTATCCCAACAAATTAGGAATGATTTCTTACTTTAATTAGGTCAATTTAATAATGATTATGGTCAAATCATTCAATTAGGCTGATTTGTTAACATAATTAGGTCTTACCTTAATTAGCTCAATCAAATAATGATTCTGATCAAATTATTCAATTAGGATGGTTTGTTACTTTAATGCCTATATAAAGGCAAGCATTGTATTGTTCAAGGTGGAGAAAATTCATAATTGATGGAGTGAGGTCAATCCCTCTTTTGGTTGCTTTGTGAACTCATGAACTTATCAAGATCTTGTGGCATTCAAAACCTATCCTATGCCTTTGGTTTCGGTCTTTTATAGACATTGAGTCAAGGTTTTTTCTCCTACACCTGCTTTTAGCTTTATTGGGTTCCTTGCTTCCAATTGTGTGATTGCTGGGTTTCAAGGTTCATCCTTGAGGTTCACATCAAAGAGTTCCTAGGGTGGGCCACCTAGTGGGTTCGTATCACCCTTTCATTAAGGTATATGTATGTTGGATGAAAGGATGAGTTGTTTCAGCCAATGGTTGTGACCATTCAGCCAAAAGGGGGTTATAAGAATCAATGGTCATGGTGTACAATCATGACTTTAAGTGAAGATACATGAATCTTTACCAAATGATGTGCCTTTTGGCCAAGAGTTATGATGTTTCTCCAAGAGACATAACTTTTGAAAGAGTCACGACTCTTTGAAGGCACATTTTGGTAGCTTATAAAAAGGAATTTCGTAGTTCTTTTGAGTGAGAGTTTTTTTCTTTGGCCAAGCTACACTCTTCTCCCTATTTTTGAGCTAAAAACACTCCCTTCTTTCAAGTCTTCATACATTGAAACACTCTCCTATAAAATAGTTGTTAAGCTTATTAAGAGCAACATGGGTGAATCATAAGGATTGCTACTTTCACAAGTTAGCAACTCTTCCGATCTTTGTTCATTATGATGAGATCAGTCTACTCCATCCATTCCATCCACAACGAGTTGGAGAAGAACTTATAGTGGATCTCCACAAGGGAGGTAAAACATCAAGCATATAAGGAGTTATTTTGCTGTGTTTCAAGTTAGTATATCATCCTACCCTTCTTAATGACATACGTAGGATCTTGTATGCTTATGAGGCAATTAGATTTCTTGTTTGAGTTATGATCTAAAAGCAACAAATGGTATTAGATATTTAGGTTGAAAGCATGATTTGAAATGATTTTATGATTATAAAATTGACATAAAAATATATTGGTATATATATTTTAGTGCAATAATGATAATGACATGTGAACATATTTATTGTTATATGTTCTATGTGTGATAGTTGCCATGCTAAATTGAAGGCTTTATTGAGAGCATATGATATGGAAAATCCCAAGAAATTGGTGTTCTTGAAACCCCCTAATTCATTGGTTCATAACCCCAACTTTCAATCCCAAGAACATGCTAGACCAAACCCTAATTTCGTGAATTAAGACCCAATCCCAAAGAAATTAGAAACTCATTCATGTTGCAAGTACTTACTTATTAGTGCAAATTAATTTCTTGAAGTGACCAAGAAGGAAATCACACCTCCCTTAAAGATATCCAAATTCTGAAAAATTCATTCATCAAATGTTTCAAAAAATTATATTACAACCCTTATCTCATTCTATATATATTGTAGAAAATAAGATGACCCAAATGTCTAAAGCAAACAATGGACTTAATACAAACAGCCCATAAAACAAGTTCAAAACTTAACTAAATAAAAGCAAACAATGGGCTTAATAAAAAGAGTCTACAAAATAAGTTCAAAACTTAAAATAAATAAAAGCAATAAATTACAAGCCTAAATAATACAAGTAGCCCTTTTGTAAGAGATATTGAGCTTGTCTTCAAAATTAGCTAAGTACTAGCCACTTCACGCCTCCCTTAGCAAGGTTACAAGCTTTGGAATGTCTTAGTGTTCCTCTCTACATGTCTTAGCCTCATCATGAATTTGAGATGTGAATAAGCTTTGAACAAATCCTTGCATAACTTGTTTAAGCTTAGAAGCTTGCTGCCTTGTAATTTGTCCACTAGGTAAAGAAAGCTCGTCTTGTTTAGTATTGTTGTTATGGTGAACCTCTTTGCCAAGGCTAGTTGTATCATTTCCTTGCTTCTTAAAAGTATTCATCCTCGAATCAGCCCCCACAATATCAAAGGGAGAGAGGTCAGTAACATTAAAAATAGTAGACACTTGATACTCACCTAACAATCAATACTATCGACATTATCATTAATCCTTTCAAGAACTTGAACTAGTCCATCACCTTTAGGATCTAACTTTGATTTCCTTTGCTTAAGAAACCTCTCCTTCTTGAAATGCACCCAAACTCATTCACTAGGTTCAAATCTCATCAACTTGCTCCCTTGTTCAGCTCTGTGAGCATTTTCTTCATTACGCCTATTTACTGCATCGCCTTCTCATAAATGCTCTTCACTAATTTAGCCCTATGTTTTCCATCCTTGCTAGATATCTCATTTATTGGCAATTCCTATTATATGCAAATTCAACCATATGCAAACATTCTTCCTAAGTTTTAAGAGTTTTACCCACAGCAACACGTAAAAGAGAACCAAAAGTTCTATTTACCACTTTAGTCTGACCATCTGCTTGAGGGTGGCATGTAGTAGAAAGAAAAAATTTAGTACCTAACTTCTCCTAAAGCACATGCCAAAAGTGACTTAAGAACTTTACATCATTGTTAGAAACAATGGTCTTAGGAAACCATGCAAAAGCACAACATCCTTAAAGAACAAATCAGCAATCTTTATGGCATCATCAATTTCATGACATGCAATGAAGTGTTCCATCTATCAACAACCGAAAATATGCTATCCCTACCTTGTTTTGGTCCTAGGTAGGCCCAAAACAAAGTCCATAGATATGTTAATCCAAGGATGCTTAGGCACAGGAAAAGGGGTATCCAAACCATATGGATGGGTCTTTGATTTCACTTGCCTATATGCAACACACCTAGAACTGACTTTCTCAACATCTTTCTCATATTAGGCCAATAAAAATGTTCACAAAGTATGTCATATGTCTTTTGCACCCTAAAAAGACTCATCAAACCATCACAATGTGATTCACGCATAAGTATGTCACACATAAAGCAATTAGGCACACAAAATTTATTCTCCCTAAACAAGTGCCCATCATGCCTATAAAACTTTTGAAATGTAGCATGCTCATACGCATCATAAACATTCCCAAAATCAAATCAGAAGTATACAAATCTCTAATAAAATCAAATCCAAGTATTTTAGAACTTAAAGCATTGATTAGAGTGTACCTTCTTGATAATGCATCAACTACTACATTTTCCTTACCTTGCTTGTACTTGATCACATATAAAAAAGTTTCAATGAACCCTAGCCATCTTGTATGTCTCTTGTTCAACTTACCTTAGCCTTTCACATACTTAAGTGATTCATGGTCAAAATGAACTACAAACTCCTTTGGCCATAAGTAGTGTTGCCAAGTGTCCAATGCTCTCACAAAGGTATAGAGCTCCTTTTTATAAGTGGAATAGTTCAGTTATGGACCGTGAAGTCACTAAACAAAACAATAGGATGTTACCTTGTATCAAAACAGCACTAATATCTATCTCAGAAGCATCACATTAAATTTCAAACACTTCATTAAAGTTAGGTAAACTTGGAACAGGTACAGAATAGGTCTAGGAATGGGGTGCTGATACTTTACTGTTATCTTATTTACTGCGATGTAATCCACACACATATGCCATGTTCCATATTTCTTTGACACTAACAATACGGGAACAATACATGGGCTTAAACTTTCCCTTATGTAACCCTTCTCTAAAAATTCCTCCACTCGCTTCTTAAGTTCCTTTGTCTCCTTGAGATTATTCTCATAAGCTGGG
>JAOSBO010100467.1:0-74170 GCA_027563915.1 Erythroxylum rotundifolium | reverse complement strand
CGTTGAAGATAATTTCCATCTTGATTTCACAATGATTTATCTGCTATCTTGATTTGCACAAGTCTTTTATTTAAATTCCAACACCTGAAATCATTTTTTAATCAATTCTATACATTTTACTATTATCAAAACATAAAAGGATTTAATTTGTCAACCACCATTGGTCCAACATATTGTTTTTCCCACCGAAGGTGGCCAAGGGCTCTTTTTCCCATAGAAGGTACTTAGCGACCATGCCAACAGGCTGTTTTGCCCAACTAAGGTGCACCAACGGGTTCTTTTGCCCATTGAAGGTGCCTAGCTACCATGCTGAAAGGCTATTTTGCACTCTGAAGGTGCACTAATGTGCTATTTTTCCCACCGAAGGTGTCTAACGACCATGCCGACGGGCTGTTTTGCCCTCCAAAGGTGCACCAACGTGCTATTTTTCCCATCGAAGGTGCCTATCGACTATTCCAATGGGTTGTTTTGCCTATTGAAGGTGCCCAACAGGCTGCTTTGCCGATCGAAGGTGCCAATGTGTTGTTTTCCCATCAAAGGTGCAACAATATGTTGTTTTTCACCCCGAAGATGCCTAAGGGGCTCTTTTTCCCACACAAGGTGCCTAGCGACCATGCCAACAGGTTGTTTTCCCCATCGAAGGTGAACTAATGTGTTGTTTTGGCCATCGAAGGTGACCATCGGGCTGTTTTCCCACCAAACGTGAACCAACGTGTTGTTTTTAACATTGAATGTGCTTAGCGACTGTGTCGAAGGGCTAATTTTCCCATCAAATGTGCACCAATGTGTTGTTTCGCTCACCGAAGGTGCCCAACGTACCATTTTTCCCACCACAGGTGGCTAGGACAGTGCTGATATGCTATTTTTCCCACTGAAGGTGCCTAGCTACCATACCGATGGGCTATTTTTTGGACCGAAGGTGCACCAACATGTTGTTTTTCCCACCAAAGGTGCGTAACGACTACGTTGAAGGGCTTTTTTTTCCCACCGAATGTGCACCAACTTGCTGGTTTGCCCATCGAAGGTGCATCATCATGCTGTTTTCCTACCAAAGGTGCCTGGCAACCCTACTGATCGGCTATTTTTTCTACAAAAGGTGCACTAATGTGTTGTTTTTCTATCGAAGGTGTCTAGCAACGACACCAATGGGTTGTTCTTCCCATCAAAGGTGAATGAAAGGGCTATTTCTCCCACCGAAGGTGCCTAGCGACTGTGCCGAAGGTGCCCAACGTGCTGTTTTTCCCACCAAAGGTGCCTAGCAAACATGTCAACATGCCATTTTTTCCAACCAAAGGTGCCTAGGGACCCTGCCGAAGTACTATTTCGCTCACTGAGGTGCCCAATGAGCTAGTTTTTCCGCCGAAGGTGTCTAGCCACCATGCCGATAAGCTATTTTACCCACCTAAGGTGCACTAACATCTTGTTTTTCCTACCGAAGGTGCCCAACAAGCTATTTTTCCCACCAAGATGCCTAGCGACCTTACCAAAATGTTATTTTACCTAACAAAGGTGCACCAACATGCTGCTTTTCCAATCAAAGGTGCGTGGTGACCATGTCAATGAGTTGTTTTGCCCGCCGAAGGTGCCCAATGGGCTATTTTTCCCACCAAAGGTACCTAGCGACCGTGCCAAAGGGCTGTTTTGCCAACGAAAGGTGCACCAACATGCTATTTTTCCCACTTAAGGTGCTTGATGCGTTGTTTTACCCACCGTAGGTGCTTAACGACATTGCAAACTGGCTGTTTTACGCATAAAAGGTGCCCAACGGGCTATTTTTTCCACCGAAGGTGCCTAGCGAACGTGTAAATGGGCTACTTTGCCCACCGAAGGTGCACCAACGAGTTGTTTTGCCCATTGAAGGTACCTGGCGACCTTGTCGAAGGGCTCTTTTTACCCACTAAAGGTGCACCAACTTGTTATTTTTCCCATCAAAGGTGGCCAAGGGCTCTTTTTCCCACAGAAGGTGCCTAGCGACTGTGCCAAGGGGCTATTTTGCCCAACTAAGGTGCATAGACTGGTTGTTTTGCCCACCAAAGGTGCCTAATGACCATGCCGAGGGGATGTTTTGCTCACTAAAGGTGCCCCAACGTGTTGTTTTTCCTACTGAAGATGCCTAGCCACTATGCCGACGGGCTGTTTTGCCCACAGAAGGTGCACCAACATGTTGTTTTTCCCTCTAAAGATGCTTAGCGAACTAGCCAACGGCATGTTTTGGCACCAAAGGTGCACCAATGGGCTATTTTTCCCATCGAAGGTGCCTAGCCACTATGCCAACGACCTGTTTTTCCCACCAAAGGTCTGTAATCGTGCTGTTTTTCCTACAGATGGTGCCAAGCGACTCTACCGACTGGCTATTTTTCCCACCGAAGGTGCTTCAAGGTGTTGTTTTTTCAGTCGAAAGTACCTAACGACTGTGTCGATAGACTGTTTTGCCCACCAAAGGTGCACCAATTTGTTGTTTGGCCCACCAAAGGTGAACCAATAGGTTTTTTTCTCACCAAAAGTGCTTAGTAACTGTGCAGTCAGATTGTTTTACCAACCGAAGGTGCACCAACTTGTAGTTTTTCCCACCGATGGTGCCTAGCGACCCTACGACGGGCTATTGTACCAACAGAACGTTTGCCAATGTTCTATTTTTCCCACCGAAGGTGTCTAGTGATGGTGCTGATGGCCTGTTTTGTCCACCAAAGGAGAACCATTGGGTTGTTTTCCCATCGAAGGTGCCTAGTGACCATGTCAACGAGCTATTTCGCTCGCCGAAGGTGGACCAACGTGCTGTCTTTCCTACTGAAGGTTCCTAGTGACCGTGCTAAAGGGTTGTTTTGCCTATCAAAGTTGAACCAACATACTATTTTGCCCACTGAAGTAGCCCAACGGGTTGTTTTTCCTACTGAAGGTACTTAATGACCATGCCAATAGGCTGTTTCGTCGATCTAAGTTGCCCAATAGGTTATTTTGCCCACCGATGGTGCCAAGGGGTATTTTGCCACTGAATGTGTGCCAACATGTTGTTTTTCCCACAGAAGGTGACCAACAGGCTCTTTTCCCCACAGAAGGTGCCTAGAAACCATGCTAACGGGTTGTTTTCCCCACCAAAGGTGCACCGACGGGTTGTTTTTCCCATCGAAGCTGCACCAACGTGCTGTTTTTCCCACCTAAGGTGCCTAGTGACCCTGCCAACATGTTGTTTTTACCACAGAAGATGCCTAGCAACCATGCCGACTAGCTATTTTGACCACAAAAGGTGCCCAATAGGTTGTTTTGCCCACTGAAGGTGCGAACAGACTGTTTTGCCAACCGAAGGTGCACCAACATGCGGTTTTTCCCATAAAAAGTGCCCAACAGGCTCTTTTTCCCATAGAAGGTGTCTGGCGACTGTGCCAAAGGTGTCTCAACCCGCTGTTTTGCCCACCAGTGGTGCCTAACAGGCTGCTTTTGCCACCTAAGATGCATACTGACCTTACTGAAGTGTTGTTTTGCCCACCAAAGGGGAGCCAATGTGCTGTTTAGCCCACCAAAGATGCCCATAGGGCAGTTTACCACCAAACGTGCCCATAGGGCAGTGAACCAACATGTTGTTTTGCCCACCGAAGGTGCCCATCGGATAGTTTTTCCCACCCAAGGGGCCTATGGACCTTGATGACAAGCTGTCTTGCCCATAGAAAGTGCACAAACGTGCTGTTTTTCCCACCAAAGGAGCCTAACGGGTTGTTTTTCCCATCACAGGTGTCTAGCAACCGTGCAGTTTTTGTCATCAAATGTGCCCAACGTGCTATTTTGCCCACCGAAGGTGTCCAACAAGCTGTTTTTCACACCAAAGTTGTCAGCCACCTTACTGACTGGTTGTTTTGTCCCCGGAAGGTGAACCAACAGACTGTTTTACCCACCCAAGGTGCCTACCGACCGTGTCGAATGGCTGTCTTATCAACTGAAGCTGCACCAATGTGTTATTTTTCCTACTAAAGGTGCCCAATGGGTTGTTTTTCCTACACAAGGTGCCTAGCTGTGGTGCCAACATTACATTCTTCCCACCAAAGGTGCCTAGCGACCCTATCGAAGTGCTATTTTGCCCACCGAAGGTGTACCAACGTGTTGTTTTTAAGACCGAAGGTGCCTGGGGACCATGTCGACAGGTTGTTTTGACCACTGAAGGTGCCCAGCAGCGTATTTTTCACACCGAAGATGCCTAGCAACCAAGTAAATAGGCTATTTTGCATACCGAAGATGCACCAATGAGATGCGTTGCCCATTAAAGGTGCCTGGAAACCTTGTCGAAGGGCTCTTTTTGCCCACTGAAGGTGCACCAACATGTTGTTTTTCCCAGCAAAGGTGGCCAAGGGCTCTTTTTCCCACAGAAGGTGCCTAGCGACCGTGCCAATGGGCTATTTTGCCCAACTAAGGTGCATCGGCAGGCTCTTTTTCCAACTGAAGGTGCCTAGTCACTGTGATGAAAGGTTGTTTTGCCCATTGAAGGTGTACCAACGTGCTATTTTTCCTACTGAAGTTGCCTAACAACCATGCCAACGGGCTGTTTTGCCTAACAAAGGTTCACTAATGTGTTGTTTTTCCCACTGACCATGCCGATGGGCTGTTTTTCCCATCTAAGATGCCCAATAAGCTGTTTTGGCCACCGAAGGTGGACCAACATGCTATTTTTCCCACCGAAGGTTCCTAGTGACCGTGCTAAAAGGCTGTTTTACCTATCGAAGTTGAACCAACATACTGTTTTGCCTACTGAAGTAGCCTAACGGGTTGTTTTTCCTACTAAAGGTACTTAGTGACCATGCCAACGGGCTATTTTGTCGATCTAAATTGCCCAACAGGCTGTTTTGCCCACCGAAAGTGCCAACGACCTGTTTTGCCACTGAAGATGTGCTAACTTGTTGTTTTTCCCACTGTGCCAGCTAGTTGTTTTCCCACCGAAGCTGCACCAACGTGTTATTTTTCCCACTCAAGTTGCCCAACATGCAGTTTATCCCACCTAAGGTTCCTAGCGACCCTGCCAACGTGCTGTTTTTCCCACAGAAGATGCCTAGCGACCATGTCGACTGGCTGTTTTGCCCACCAAAGGTGCCCAATAGGTTGTTTTACCTACCGAAGATGCGAACGGACTGTTTTGCCCACCAAGGTTCCCAATAGGCTGTTTAGCCCACCGAAGGTGCCAACGACATGTTTTGCCACCAAAGGTGCACCAACGGGCTATTTTTCCCATCGAAGGTGCCTAGCCACCGTGCCAACGGCATGTTCTACCTACCAAAGGTCTGTAATCGTGCCGTTTTTCCTACTAATGATGCCTAACGACTCTACGGACTGGTTGTTTTCCACACTGAAGGTGCGCCAAGGTGCTTTTTTCCATCGAAGGTACATAACGATCGTGCCAACAGGCTGTTTTGCCCACCGAAGGTGCACCAATGTGTTGTTTAGCCCACCAAAGGTGCACCAATGGGTTTTTTTCCCACCAAAGGCACTTAGCAGCATTGCAGATGGATTGTTTTGCCCACCGAAGGTGCACCAACGTGTAGTTTTTCCCACCGATGGTGCCTAGTGACCCTACGACGGGCTATTTGACCAATAGAACGTTTGCCAATGTGCTGTTTTTCCCACTGAAGGTGTCTAGTGACAGTGCCAATAGCCTGCTTTGCCTGCCGAAGGAGAACCATTGGGTTATTTTCCCATCAAAGGTGCCTAGTGACTATGTCAATAAGTTGTTTAGCCCGCCGAAGGTGGACCAACGTGCTATTTTTCCTATTGAAGGTTCCTAGTGACCGTACTGAAGAGCTGTTTTGCCTATTGAAGTTGAACCGACATACTATTTTTCCCACCGAAGTAGCCCAACGGGTTGTTTTTCCTACTGAAGGTACTTAGTGACCATGTCAACAGGCTATTTTGTAGATCTTAGTTGCCCAACAGGCTGTTTTTCCCACCAAAGGTGCCAACGGCCTGTTTTGCCACTGAAGGTGTGCCAACATGTTGTGTTTCCCATAGAAGGTGCCCAACAGGCTCTTTTTCCAATAGAAGGTGCCTAGCAACCGTGCCAACGGGTTGTTTTCCCCACCAATGGTGCATCGACGGGTTGTTTTGACCATCGAAGCTGCACCAACGTGCTGTTTTTCCCACCCAAGGTGCCTAATGTGCAGTTTATCCCACCTAAGGTGCCTAGTGACCCTGCCAACGTTCTGTTTTTCCCACATAAGATGCCTAACAACTATATCGACTAGCTGTTTTTCCCACCGAAGGTGCACCAAGGTGTTGTTTCTTCCATCGAAGGTATTTAACGACTATGCCGACAGGCTGTTTTGGCCACGAAAAGTGCATCAATGTGTTGTTTAGCCCACTGAAGGTTCACCAATGGGTTTTTTTCCCACCAAAGGCATTTAGCAATTGTGCAGACGGATTGTTTTGCCCACCGAAGGTGCACCAACATGTAGCTTTTCTCACCGAAGGTGCCTACCCGACGACAGGCTATTTGACCAACAGAATGTTTGCCAATGTGTTGTTTTTCCCACTGAAGGTATCTAGTGACGGTGCCAATGGCCTGCTTTGCCCACCAAGGGAGAACCATTGGGTTGTTTTCCCATCGAATGTGCCTAGCGACCATGTCAACGAGCTGTTTTGCCCGCCGAAGGTGGACCAACGTGCTGTTTTTCCTATTGAAGGTTCCTAGTGACCGTATTGAAGGGTTGTGCTGCCTATCGAAGTTCAACCAACGTATTGTTTTGCCCATCGAAGTAGCCCAACGGGTTGTTTTTCCTATTGAAGGAACTTAGTGACCATGCCAACGGGCTGTTTTGTCGATCTAAGTTACCCAACAAGTTGTTTTGCCTATCAAAGGTTCCAAAGGCCTTTTTTTCCACTGAATGTGTGCCAACATGTTGTTTTTCCCACATAAGGTGCCCAACAGGCTCTTTTTCCCACAGAAGGTGCCTAGCAATCGTGCCAACGGGTTGTTTTCCCCAACGAAGGTGCACCGGTGGGTTGTTTTTCCTACTGAAGCTGCACCAACGTGTTGTTTTTCCCACCAAATGTGCCCAACATACAGTTTTTCCCAATTAAGGTGCCTACCAACCCTACCAATGTGCTATTTTTCCCACAGAAGATGCCTAGCAACCATGCCAACTGGCTTTTTTACCCACCAATGGTGCCCAATATGTTGTTTTGCCCCCAAAAGGTGCGAACGGACTGTTTTTCCCACCAAGATGCCCAATAGGCTGTTTACCAAGCCGGAGGTGGCAACGACATGTTTTTCCACCAAAGGTGCACCAACGAGCTATTTTTCCCATCGAAGGTGCCTAGCCACTATGCCAACAGCCTGTTCTTCCTACCAAAGGTCTGTAATTGTGTTGTTTATCCCACCGATGGTGCCTAGCGACTATACCGACTGGCTATTTTTCCCACCAAAGGTGCACCAAGGTGTTGATTTTTCCACCGAAGGTACCTATTGACCATGCCGATAGACTGCTTTGCCCACCGGAGGTGCACCAATGGATTTTTTTCCTACCGAAGGTGCTTAGCAACTATGCAGACGGACTGTTTTGCCCACCGAAGGTATACCGACGTGCAGTTTTTCCCACTGAAGGTGCCTAGCGACCCTACGATGAGCTGTTAGACAAATAGAACATTTGCCAATAAGTTGTTTTTCCCATCAAAGGTGTCTAGTGACAGTGCCGATGGCTTGCTTTGCCCATCAAAGGAGAACCGTTGAGTTTTTCCCATTGAAGGTGCCTAGCGACCATGTCAACTAGCTATTTTGTCCGCCGAAGGTGGACCAGCGCACTGTTTTTCCCACTGAAGGTTCCTAGTGGCCATACTGAAGCATTGTTTTGCCTATTAAAGTTGAACCAACATATTGTTTTGCCCACCAAAGTAATCGAACAGGTTGTTTTCCTTACTAAATGTACTTAGTGACCATGCTAACATACTATTTTGTCGATCTAAGTTGCCCAGCAAGCTGTTTTGCCCACCGATGGTGCCAACGACATGTTTTTCCACTGAATGTGTGCCATCATGTTGTTTTTCCCATAAAAGGTGCCCAACAGGCTCTTTTTCCAATAGAAGGTGCCTAGAAACCATGCCAACGGGTTGTTTTCCCCACCGAAGGTGCACTGACGGGTTGTTTTTCCCACCGAAGCTGCACCAATGTGTTGTTTTTCACACCAAAGGTGCCCATCGTGTAATTTATCCCACCTAAGGTGACTAGTGACCCTGCCAATGTGTTTTTTTTCGCACAGAAGACGCCTACCAACCATGCCAATTGGCTGTTTTGCCCACCAAAGGTGCCCAATAGGTTGTTTTGCCCCCCGAAGGTGTGAATGGACTGTTTTGCCCACCAAGGTGCCTAACAGGTTGTTTAGCCTGCCAAAGGTACCGATGATATGTTTTTCCACCAAAGGTGCACCAACGAGCTATTTTCCCATCAAAGGTTCCTAGCCACCGTGCCAACGATCTGTTCTTCCTACCAAAGGTTTGTAATTGTGTTGTTTTTCCCATCGATGGTGCATAGCGACTCTACCAACTGGCTGTTTTTCCCACTGAAGGTGCCTAGCAATCGTGCCGATGGGTTATTTTGGCCATCTAAGGTGCCCAACGAGCTGTTTTACAGACCGAAGGTGCCAACGGGTTGTTTTACCACTAAAGGTGCACCAATATGTTTTTTTTCCCACTAAAGGTGCCCAACCGGCTTTTTTTCCCACAGATGGTGCCTAGAGACCATACCAACGGGTTGTTCTCCCGATCGAAGGTGCAACAGCGGGTTGTTTTGCTCGTTGAAGGTGTCTAGAAACCATGCCAAAGGGTTGTTTTGTCCATTGAAGGTGTGCCGATAGGTTGTTTCGCCAACTATAGGTGCACCAACGGGCTTTTTTTCCCATCGAAGTTGCCCAACGAGCTGTTTTACCCATCGAAGTTTCCAACGGGCTGTTTTTCCACTGAAGGTGAACCAACATGTTGTTTTTCCCATCAAATGTGCCCAACGACCTCTTTTTCCCACCAAAGTTGTCTAGCGTCCATGCCAACCTGCTATTTTCCCCATCAAAATTGAACTGATAGGTTGTTTTGCCCACCCAACAAGCCTAGTGACCATGCTGACGACCTATTTTGCCAACCAAAGGTACCCCAACGTGCTGTTTTACCCACTGAAGGTGAACCAACGTGTTGTTTTTCCCACCGAAGGTGCACCATCATGGTGTTTTACCAATTGGAGGTCTCCAACAACCCATTTTTCCCATCGAAGGTGCACCAACAGGCTGTTTTGCCCATTGAACGTGCACCAATGTGCTTTCTTCCAACCAAAGGTGCCTAGTGACCTATCAACGGGTTGTTTTTCCCACCCAACATGCCTAGAGACCATGCCAGTGACCTATTTTGCCCACCAAAGGTGCCCAATGGATTAGTTTTCCCACTGAAGGTGCCTAGCGACTATGTCAATGGGCCATTTTTTCCACTAAAGGTGCACCATTGTGTTGTTTTTCCCACCGAAGGTGCCTAGCCACTATGCCCACAGGCTGTTAATAGGCCTCCAAAGGTGCACCAGTGTGCTGTTTTGCTCATCAAAGGAACCAACGGGCTGTTTTTCCCACTGAAGGTGCCTAGCGACTATTCGAATTGGCTGTTTTTCCCAACAAAGTTGCACCAATTTGTAGTTTTTCGCACCAAAGATGCCTAGGGACCATATGAAGAGCTATTTTTCCCATTGAAGGTGCATCAATATGTTGTTTTGCCCACCGAAGGTTCCCAACGGGATGTTTTTCCCACGAAATGTGCCTAGCGACCGTGCTAACCGGCTATTTCCCCATTAAAGGTGCACCAAGGTGCTGTTTTTCCACTTGAAGGTGCCCAAAAGGTTGTTTCTCCCACCAAAGGTGCCTAACAAGCATGCCGACGGTTGTTTTTCCCACCAAATGTTCACCAAGGTGCTTTTTTCCCACTGAACATGCCTAGCAACCCTATCAATGGGCTATTTGTCCCATCGAAGGCGCACCAACATGTTGTTTCTCCTACCCAACGTGCCTAGCGACCGTGCCAACGACCTATTTTGCCCACCGAAGGTGCCCACCTGACTGGTTTTCCTACCAAAGTTGCCTAGCGACTGTGTCAATTGGCTATTTTTCCCACTAAAGGTGCACCAATGTGTTGTTTTTCCCACCGAAGATGCCTAGTGACCATGCCGACCAGCTATTAAGAGCCCTCTGAAGGTGCACTAGTGTGCTATTTTTCCCACCAAAGGAAATGAACGGGCTATTTTTCCCATCGAAGGTGCACCAATGTGCTGTTTTTCCCACCGAAGGTGCCTAGCGACCATGCCGATGGGCTGTTTTGCCTATCGAAGGAGCACTTACATGCTGTTTTACCCACCAAAGGTGCCCAACGGGATCTTTTTCCCACTGAAGGTGCATAGCGACCATGCCAACGGGTTGTTTTACCCACTGAAGGTGTACCAACATGCCGTTTTGGCCACCAAAGGTGCCCAATGGGCTGCTTTTCCCACCAAAGGTGCCAAATGACCGTTCCGATGGGTTGTTTTTCCTACTGAAGGTGCACTAATGTGTCATTTTTCCCACTGAGCGACCATTGCAAATGGTTGTTTATCCTCTGAAGGTGCACCAACGGGCTGTTTGTCCCACCGAAGGTGCCAAGTGACCATTCCAATGGGATGTTTTTCCCACCAATGGTGCACCACTGTGCTGTTTTTCCCACCAAAGGGGCCTGGCGACCATGTCGATGGCCTATTTTGCCAAACTAAGGTGTAGAAACATGTTGTTTTTCCCACCGAAGGTGCCCAATGGGTTGTCTTTCCCACTAAAGGTTCCTAGCAACTATGCTAATAGGCTATTTTGCCCATGGAAGGCACACCAGCGTGTGGTTTTGTCAACCGAAGGTGCCCAACGGGCTATTTTTCCCATCGATGGTGCACCAATGTGTTGTTTTTCCCACCAAAGATACCTAGCGCCCCTGCCAATTGGATGTTTTTCTCATTGAACGTGCACCAACATGTTGTTTTGCCCATCGAAGTTGCCCAACGGGTTTTCCCTCCAAAGGTGCCTAGCGATCGTAGCAATGGGCTGTTTTTCCCACCAAAGGTGCACCAATGTGCAGATAGGATGTTTTTCCCTTTGAAGGTGCACCAACATGTTGTTTTCCCAACCGAACATGCCTAGCGACCTTGCTGAGTACCTTTTTTGCCCACCAAAGTGCACCAACTTGTTGTTTTTCCCACCAAAGGTGCCCAACGAGTTGGTTTTCCAACCAAAGTTGGCTAGTGACTATACCAATGGGCTGTTTTCCCCACTGAACGTCCATCAACGTGCTGTTTTCCCACTAAAGGTAACCAACGACAATGCCGACTGGATGTTCTTCCTACAGAAGGTGCATCAACATGTGGTTTTTCCCACCGAACGTGCCAATTTTTCCCACCAAAGGTGTACCAATATGTTGTTTTCCCACTGAAGGAGCCCAACGGGCTAGTTTTCTATCCGAATGTCCCCAGCGACTATGTCAATGGGCTATTTTTCCCACCAATGTGCTATTTTTCCCACCTAAGGTGCCTAGCGACCGTGCCGACAGGATATTTTTCCCACCAAATGTGCACCAACATGTAGTTTTTCCCACCAATTTTGCCTAGCAACCGTGTCGATGGCCTATTTTGCCCACTAAAGTAGCACCAACATGTTGTTTTGCCCATCAAAGGTGCCCAATGGGTTGGTTTTCCCACCAAAGGTGCATAGCGATTATGCCAATGGGTTGTTTTCCCACCACTGGTGTCTAGCAACTGTGCCTATGGGATGTTGCCCATCGAAGGTGCTCCAACGTGCTGTTTTGCCCACCAAAGGTTCCCAACAGGTTGGTTTTCCCATTGAAGCTACCTAGCGACCGTGCTAACATGTTGTTTTTCCCACCGAAGGTGCACTAATGTGCTATTTTTCCTACTGAAGGTGCCTACTGACCATGCCGACGGGCTATTTTTCCCACTGAAGGTGCACTAACATGCTGTTTTTCCCACTGAATGTGCCTAGCTACTATGCCGACGACTTATTTTGCCCTCCGAAGGTGCACCAATGTGTTGTTTTGCCTACTGAATGTGCACCAACATGTTGTTTTTCCCACAGAAGGTGTACCAACATGCTATTTTGCCAACTAAAGGTGCCCAAAGGGTTTTTCTTCCCACCGAAGGTGCATAGCGACTGTGCCAACGGGTTGTTTTGCCCACCAGACATGCACCAATGTGCTTTTTTCCCACTGAAGGTGCCCCAACATGCTATTTTTCTTGCCCAACGTGCCTAGCAATCATGCCAATGGGTTGTTTTTCCCATTAAAGGTGCATCAATCTGTTGTTTTTCCCACTGAAGGTGCCTAGAGACTATGCCGACCGACTGTTAACAGCCCTCTGAAGGACTAAGGTGTTGTTTTGCACACCGAAGGAACCCAATCGGCTGTTTTTCCCACCGAAGGAGCCTAACGACCGTTCCAATTGGTTTTTTTTCCTATTGAAGGTGCACCAATGTGTTGTTTTGCCCACTGAAGGTGCACGAAGACGCTATTTTTCCCACTAAAGGTGACCAATGGGTTGTTTTTTCCATCAAAGGTTCCTAACAACCACGCTTAGGGCTGTTTTTCCCGTAGAAGGTGCACAAACATGCTGTTTTTTCCACTGAAGATGCGTAGCAACCGTGCCAATGGGCTGTTTTTCCCACTGAAGTTGAACTAATGTGCTGTTTTGCCTATTCGAGGTGCCCAATGGGAAGTTTTTCCTACCGACGGTGCCTACGATTGTGCCAATGGGTTGTTTTTCCCACTGAAGGTGCATAACGACCATGCCAATGAGTTTTTTTCCCATCGAAGGTGCACCAATGTGTTGTTTTCCCCATTTAAGGTGCCTCCCAACCGTGTTGATAGGCTGTTTTACCCTCTAAAGGTGCGCCAATTTGTTGTTTTGCCCATTGAAGGTGCCCAATAGAATGTTTTTCCCACCCAAGGTGCCTAGCGACAGTTTCAATGGGTGTTTTTCCCACTGAAGGTGCACCAATGTGCTGTTTTTCTGACTGAAGGTACCTGACGACCGTGTTGATGGGCTATTAGGTGCCAAACTTGTTGTTTCGCCCACCAAAGGTGCCTAACGATCATTCCAATGGGATGTTTTTCCCACCAAAGGCATACCAATGTACTATTTTTCCAACCGAAGGTGCTTAGCGACCATGGTGATGGGCTATTTTTATCCTCCGAAGGTGTACCAACGTGCTATTTTTCCCACCAAAGGTGCCTAGCAACCATTCCGATGGGATCTTTTTCCCATCGAAGGTGCACCAATGTGTTTTTTCTCCCACCGAAGCTACCTAGCAACTATGCCGAGGGGCTGTTTTGCCCAACTAAGGTGCACAAACTTACTGTTTTGCCCATCGAAGGTGCCCAATAGCTTGTTTTTCCCACTGAAGGTACCTAGAGACCATGCTAATAGGCTATTTTGCCCATCGAAGGTCATCCAACGTGTTGTTCTTCCCGCTGAAGGCACCCAAGGGGCCGTTTTCACCGCCAAAGATGCCTAGTGATCATGCCAACGAGCTGTTTTGACCACCAAACGTGCACCATCATGTTATTTTTCCATTGAAGGTGCACCAAGTTGGTGTTTTTTCGAATGAAGGTGCACATCGAACTGTTTTTCCCACCAAAGGTACACCATCATGCTGTTTTGCCCTCCAAAGGTGGTCAACGAGCTGTTTTTCCCACTGAAGGTGTACAATGGGCTATTTTTCCCACCGAAGGTGCACCGACGTGCTATTTTTCCAACTGAAGGTGCCCAATGGACTTTTTTTTCCCCCAAACTGGCTAGCAATCGTGCTAACGGGCTCTTTTACCTACCCAACATTCACCAATGTGCTTTTTTCCCATCGAAGATGCTTCGCGATCGAGCTAACGGGCTGTTTTGCCCATCGAAGGTGCACCAATGTGTTGTTTTTCCCACAAAAGTAGGCCAACGAGCTATTTTACCCACCAAATGTGCCCCAACGTGTTGTTTCCCCCCCCCCCAAGGTGCACAACAAGCCATTTTTCCCACTGAAGCTGCACAATGAACATGCTGATAAAGTATTTTTGCACTAAAGGTGCACCATCATGTTGTTTTGCCCACCAATGGTGCCGAACGTGTTGTTTTTCCGTCGAAGATGCCTGGCGATAGTGCCAACGGGCTATTTTACCCACCAAAGGTGCACTAATGTGTTGTTTTTACCACCGAAGGAGCCCAACTGGTTGTTTTGGTCATCGAACGTGCCTAACTACCCTGCCACCGGGTGGTTTTTCCCACCAAATGTCCACCAACTTGCTGTTTTTCCCCTCGAAGGTGCACTAACATGCTATTTTTCCCACCGAAGGTGCATAGCGACCATGTTGACGGGCTGTTTTGATCATTGAAGGTGCACAACGGGCTCTTTCTCCCTCCAAAGGTGCACCAACGTGTTGTTTTGCCCACCCAAGGTGACTGACGAGCTATTTTTCCCACCAAAGATATCATGCGACTATGCCAACGAGTTGTTTTTCCTACCGAAGGTGCCTAGCGACCATACCAGTGGGTCGTTTTTCCCCTTGAAGGTGCACAAATGTGTTATTTTCCCACTAAAGGTTCCTAGCGGCTGTGTTGACAGGCTTTTTTGCTAATCAAAGATGCACCAATGTACTGTTTTGACCAGCAAAGGTGTCCAATGGGCGGTTTTTCCCATCAAAGGTCCCTAGCAACAGTGCTAAAGTGTTGTTTTCCCACCGAAGGTGCACCAATGTGCTGTTTGGCCAACTGAAGGTGCACAACGGGCTTTTTTTCCCGCTAGTGCTTAGTAATCATGCCAATGGGTTGTTTTCTCCACCAAAAGAGCCCAACCTGGTGTCTTTCCAACCGAAGATGCCTAGCGACCATGCCAACCGACTATTTTTCCATTGAAGGTGCATAGCGAACATACCGACCGACTCTTTGGGCACCAAAGGTGCACCATTGTGTTGTTTTGCCTGCTGAAGGTGCCGTACGGGCTATTTTTCCCACCAAAGCAGTATAGCGACCATGTCGACGGGCTATTTTGCTCCCTAAAGGAGCAGAAGGGGTTGTTTTTCCCTCCGAAGGCGCACCAACGTGCGGTTCTGCCCACCGAAGGTGACCAACGGGCTGTTTTTCCCACCGAAGGTACCAAGCAATCGTGCCAACGTGCTATTTTTCCTACCAATGGTGCCTAGCGACCATGCCAATGGGCTATTTTTCCCGCCAAAGGTGGGCCAATGTGTTGTTTTTCCTATCGAAGGTGCCTAGCGGCCGTATCGACCGGCTATTTTGCCAATCGAAAGTGCACCAACATACTATTTTGCCCACCAAGCGTGCCCAACAGGCTGTTTTACCCACTAAAGGTGCCTACCGGCTGTGTCGATGGTCTGTCCTGCCAACTGAAGGTGCACGAATGTGTTGTTTTTCCCACCAAAGGTGGGCAACGGGCTATTTTTTCCACCCAAGGTGCCTAGCGGCCAGGCCAAAGCTCAGTTTTTCCCATTAAAGGTGCCTAGCGTCCCTACTAAAGTGATATTTTGGCCACCAAAGGTGCACCAACGTGCAATTTTTCCCACCGAAGGTGCCTGGTGACCATGTTGATAGGTTGTTTCGCCCGCTGAAGTTGCCTAACGGGCTGTTTTTCTCACCAAAGTTACCTAGTGACTGTGCCAACGGCTATTTTGCCCACCGAAGGTGCACTAATGAGTTGTTTTTGCCCGTTAAAGGTGCCTATCGACCTTGTCGAAGGGTCCTAGCGACTATGACAACGGGCTATTTAGCCCACTAAAGGTGCACCAATGGCTATTATTCTCAAAGGTGCCTAGCAACCGTGTTGAAGGGCTATTTTGCACTTTGAAGGTGCACCATTGTGTTCTTTTTCCTGCCAAAATGCCTAGCCATCTTACTGATGGCTGTTTTGCCCACTGAAGGTGAACCAACGTGTTCTTTTTCTCACCAAAGATGCCTAGCCACCATGCCCATGACTGTTTTTCCCATTGAAGGCGCACCAATGTGCTGTTTTTCCCACCAAAGATGCTTAGCGGCCCTACCGAAGGTGCCAACGGGATGTTTTGCCACCAAAGATGCACCAACGAGCTATTTTTTCCACCAAAGGTGTCTAGTGACTGTGCCGAAGGGCTGTTTTTCCCACCGACTGTCTGCAAACGTGCTGGTTTTTCCACCAAAAGTGCCTAGCAACCCTGTCGACTAGTTGTTTTTCCCATAGAAGGTGCACCAAGGTGTTGTTTTTCCCACTGAAGGTGGCTAATGATTGTGCTGGTGGGCTGTTTTGCCCACCAAAGGTGTACTGACAGGCTATTTTTCCCATCAAAGATGCCTAGCAACAGTATGAATGGGTTGTTTTGCCCACCGAAGTTGCGCAAACATGTTGTTTTCTCCGCTGAAGGTGCCTAGTGACCCTGACGACGGGCTATTTGGCCTACAGAAGGTGTACCAATGTGTTGTTTTTCCTACCAAAAGTGCCTAGCAACGGTGTCGATGGGTTGTTTTGCCCACCGAAGGTCAACCAATGGGTTGATTTTCCTACCAAAGAAAACAACCAAAAGTGACTAGCGATCATGTCGATGGCTAGCTTTGACCACCGAAGGAGAACAAAGATGTTTTTTTCCCATTGGAGATGCCTAGTGACTGTACCAAGGGGTTGTTTTGCCCACCAAAGGTGAAACGGTATACTGTTTTTCCCATCGAAGGAGCACAACGGGCTGTTTTTCCCACCGAAGGAGCCCAACAAGCTGTTTTTCCCACCGAAGCTACTTATCGACCGTGTTAATGAGCTATTTTGCCCATCTAAGGTGCTCAATTGGCTGTTTTGCCCACCAAAGGTGCCAATGAGTTGTTTTGCCACTAAAGGTGCACCAACATGCTGTTTTTCCCGTTGAAGGTGCCCAATAGGCTCTTTTTCCCATAGAAGGTTCCTAGCGACCATGCCAATGGGCTATTTTCCATACTGAAGGTACACTGACGGGTTGTTTTGCCCATAGAAGGTGCCAAGCGACCATGCCAGTTATTTTGCCCACTGAACATGTGCTGACAGGCTGTTCTGCCCACCGAAGGAGCACCAACAAGCTATTTTTTTCATTGAAGGTGCTTAGCGGTCCTATCAACTGGCTGTTTTTGCCACCAAAGTTGGCCAACGGGCTTTTTCCCCCACCAAAGCTACCAACAGGTTGGTTTTCCACCATAGGTGCACCAACATGTTGGTTTTCCCACCGAAGGTGCCCAACGACGTCTTTTTCCCATAGAAGGTGCATGGCGACCATGCCAATGGGCTGTTTTCCCCACCAAAGGTGCACTGATGGGTTGATTTGCCCACCGAATGTGCACCAACATGTTGTTTCTCTCAGCGAAGGTGTCTAGCGACCCTACCAATTGGCTGTTTGGCCCACAGAAGGTGCACCAATGTGCTATTTTCCCTACCAAAGGTGTTTAGCAACAGTGCGAATGGGCCATTTTACCCACAGAAGGTAAACCAAAGGGTTGTTTTTCCCACCAAAGGTGCTTAACGATCGTGCCAATGGCCTGTTTTGCCCACCAAAGGTGCACCAATATGCAGTTTTTCCTATCGAAGGTGCCTAGCGACGGTATCGAAGCATTGTTTTACCCACCAAAGGTGAACCAACGTATTGTTTTACCTATTGAAGGAGCCTAATGAGTTGTTTTCCCACCAAAGGTGCACCAACCTACTATTTTTCCCATAGAAGGTGCCTAACAGCCATGCCAACAGACT
Organism: Erythroxylum rotundifolium; assembly: GCA_027563915.1. NCBI lineage: Eukaryota > Viridiplantae > Streptophyta > Magnoliopsida > Malpighiales > Erythroxylaceae > Erythroxylum > Erythroxylum rotundifolium. The sequence continues at coordinate 56,414 of JAOSBO010100467.1, read as the reverse complement.
ATTTTGCCCACCGAAGGTGCGAAATGGGTTGTTTTGCCCACCAATTGTGCCAATGGGTTGTTTTGCTACGAAAGGTGCACCAACATGTTGTTTTCCCACCTAAACTACCCAAGGGGATCTTTTCCCTACAGAAGGTGCTTAAAGACCGTGCCAACAAGCTGTTTTCGACACCGAAGGTGCACTAACGGGTTGTTTTTCCCACCAAAGGTGCCTAGCGACAATGCCAAAGGGCTATTTTGCCCATCAAGGTGTGCCGTCATGTTGTTTTACAAATTCAAGGTGCCTAGCGACCTTGTCGAAGGGGCCTAGTGATTGTGCCAATGGACTGTTTTTCCCACCCAAAGTGCCTAGTGGCCATGCAAACATTCCGCTTTTCCCATCAAAGATGCCTAGTGACCCTACCGAAGTGCTATTTTTCCTACTAAAAGTGCACCAAGGTATTGTTTTTCCCACCAAAGGTTCTTGGCGACCATATTGATGAGTTGTTTTGCACACCAAAGGTGCCCAACTGGATGTTTTTCCTACCAAAGGTATCTAGCGACCATGCCAAGGGCTGTTTGGCCCATCGACGGTACCTAAGGACCATATAAATGGGTTGTTTTGCCCATCTAAGGTGCACAAACATGTTGTTTTACCTATTGAAGTTGCCTAGCGACCATGTCGATGGGCTCTTTTCACCCACTGAAGTTGCAGCAACATGTTGTTTTTTCCACCAAAGGTGTACAAGGGTTGTTTTTCCCATAGAAGGTGCCTAGCAACTGTGCCAACATTCTGTTTTGCCCACTAAAGGTGAACCAACGTGTTGTTTAGCCCACTGAAGGTGCACCAATGGGTTGTCTTTCCCATAGAAGTGCCTAGCGACCACACCAACGTGCCATTTTTCCCACCGATTATGCACCAACTGTGCTAAGGGTTATTTTGCCCATCGAAGGTACCTAGCGACCGTGCAAATGGGCTGTTTTGCCAACCTAAGGTGCATAAACATGTTGTTTTTCCCATTAAAGATGCCTAGCAACGTTCTCAAAGGGCTCTTTTTGCCCACTGAAGCTGCACCACTATGTTATTTTTCTCACTGAAGGTGTACATAGGTTGTTTTTCCCATAGAAGGTGCCTAGCGACCATGCCAATGGGCTGTTTCTTCCACTAAATGTGAACCAATGTGTTGTTTAGCCCACTGAAGGTGCACCAATGGGTTGTTTTTCCCATGGAAGTGCCTAGCGACCACGTTAACTTGCCATTTTCCCCACCGAATGGGCACCGACATGTTGTTTTTCCCACCGAAGGTGTACAAGGGCTGTTTTTCCCATAGAAGGTGCCTAGCGACTGTGCCAATGGTCTGTTTTGCCCACTAAAGGTGAACCAACGTGTTGTTTAGCCCACCGAAGGTGCACCAATGGGCTGTCTTTCCCATAGAAGCGCCTAGCGACCACACCAACTTGCCATTTTTCCCATCGATTATGCACCAACAAAATGTTTTTCCCACCATAGGTGCTTAGCGGTCGTGCCGACGTGCTATTTTTCCCACAAAAGGTGCCTAGTGATTGTCTCGACTGCTTGTTTTGCTGACTAAAGGTGCACCAATGTGTTGTTTTTGCCATCGACGGTGCCTAGCGACTGTGCTGACTTAATGTTTTGCCCACTAAAGGTATACCAACATGTTGTTTTTCCCACCGAAGGTGCCCAATGGGCTTTTTTTCCAATAGAAGGTGCCTAGCGATTGTGCCAAAGGGATGTTTTGCCTACCAAAAGTGTTTGAAAGTGCTGTTTTGCCCACCAAAGATGCCTAGAGACTACGCCGAAGGGCTGTTTTGCCCACCAAAGGTGAACCAACGTGCTATTTTGCCCATCTAAGGTGCCCATTGTGCAGTTTTCCCACCGAAGGTGTCCACCGGCCGTGCCGACAGGCTGTTTTGCCCACGGAAGGTGAATCAACGTGCTGTTTTGCCCACCAAAGTCCCCAATTGGATGTTATTCCCACCGAAGCTGCCTACTAACTATGACAACGGGCTATTTGGCCCATAAAAGGTGTACCAATGTGTTGTTTTTCTGACCGAAGGTGCCTAGCGACTGTGCGAACGTACTGTTTTTCCCATCAAAGGTGCCTATGGACCCTGCCGAAGGTGCCTACGAACCAGGTTCACCAATCTGTTGTTTTTCCCACGAAATGTGCACCAACATGTTGTTTTGCCCACCAAAGGCGCCCAATGAGCTATTTTTCCTACCAATGGTGTCTAGCCACCGTGCCGACGAGCTCTTTTGCCAACTGAAGGTGAACCAACAGGCTATTTTACCCACCAAAACTACCTACCGACCATGCCGACGAGCTATCTTGCCAACCGAAGGTGCACCAACATGTTTTTTCCACCGAAGGTGACCAACAGGTTGTTTTCCCACCTAAGTTGCCTAGCGACCATGCCAACACTCAATTTTACACACCAAAGGTGCCTAGCGACCCTACCGAAGTGCTATTTTACCCACCAAAGGTGCCTACCGACCATGTCGAAGGGTTGTCTTGCCCACTAAAGGTGCACCAGCGTGATGTTTCTCCCATCCAAGGTGCCTAGCAATCGGGCCAACGTTTCGCTTTTCCCAACAATGTACCTAGTGACCCACCAAAGTGTTGTTTTCCCCACCAAAGGTACACCACCGTGTTGTTTTTCCCACTCAAGGTGTCTAGCAATTTTGCAATCAGGTTGTTTTGCCCACTGAAGCTGCACACCAGCATGATGTTTTTCCCATCCAAGGTGCCTAGCAATTGGGGCAACATTTCGCTTTTCCCAATAGTGTACCTAGCGACCTACTGAAGTGTTGTTTTCCCCACCGAAGGTGCACCACCGTGTTGTTTTTCCCACTCAATGTGTCTAGCAACTATGCAATCAGGTAGTTTTGCCCACTGAAGCTGCACCGAGGGGTTGTTTTTCCCACAGAAGATGCCTAGCGGCCATGCCAAAGAGTTGTTTTGCACACCGAACGTGCACCAACGTGCCATTTTGCCTATTGAAGGTGCCAACGGGCTGTTTTGCCCACCGAAGGTGTACCAACATGCTATTTTTCCCACCAAAGCTGCCCAACGGGCTCTTTTTCCTATAAAAGGTGCCTAGAGACTATGCCAAAGTGTTGTTTTGCCTATCGAAGGTGCCTAGTGGCTGTGTTAAAGGCCTGTTTTGCCCACTGAAGGTGACCAATGGGCTATTTTGCCCACCGAAGGTGCACCAACATGTTGTTTCTCCCACAGAAGGTACCCAACGGGCTCTTTTTCCCATAGAAGTGGCCTAGCAACTATGCCAAAAGGCTGTTTTGCCCACCAAAGGTGTGCTGACATGTTGTTTTTCTTACCAAAAGTGCGCAACGGGTTGTTTTTCCTATCGAAAATGCCTAGCGACCATGGCGAAGGGCTGTTTTGCCAATCAAAAGTGAACCAACATGCTTTTTTCCCCACCAAAGGTGTCCATCGGGCAGTTTTCCTACCTAAGGTGCCTACGCATCGTGCCAAAGCGCTGTCTAGCCCACCGAAGATGAGCCAACATGCTGTTTTGCCTACCGAAGGATCCCAACATGCTGTTTTGCCCACCGAAGGTGCACCAACGTGTTATTTTTCGCACCAAAGCTGCCTAGCGACTGTGCCAACGTGTCGTTTTTCCTATCGAAGGTGCCTAGTGACCCTGCTAAAGTGCTATTTTGCCCACCGAAGGATTACCAACGTGCTATTTTTCCCACCGAACGTGCCCAACGAACTATTTTTCCCACCAAAGGTGTCTAACCACCGTACGAACAGGCTATTTTGCCCACCGAAGGTGAACCAAGGGGAAGTTTTACCTATCGAAGGTGCCTACCGACCATCCCAATGGGCTTTCTTGGCAACTAAATGTGCACCAACATGTTGTTTTTCTGACCGAAGCTGTCCAATGGGCTGTTTTTTCCCACCCAAGGTGCCTAGCGGCCCTGCCAACATTCTGCTTTTCCCACCGAAGGTGCCTAGTGGCCCTACCAAAGTGTTGTTTTGCCCACCAAAGGTGCATCGACGTGTTGTTTTTCACACCAAAGGTGCTTGACGACCATGCTGACGAGCTGTTTTGGCGACCAACGGTGCCCAATGGGCTGTTTTTCCTACCAAAGGTACCTAGCGACTGTGCTAAGGGCTATTTTGCCCACCAAAGGTACCTAGCGACCGTGCAAATGGGCTGTTTTGCCAACCTAACGTGCACAAACATGTTGTTTTTCCCATTAAAGATGCCTAGCAACCTTGTCAAAGGGCTCTTTTTGCCCACTTAAGCTGCACCACCATGTTGTTTTTCTCACTGAAGGTGTACATGGGTTATTTTTCCCATAGAAGGTGCCTAGCGACCATGCCAATGGGCTATTTTGCCCACTAAATGTGAACCAATGTGTTGTTTAGCCTACTGAAGGTGCACCAATGGGTTGTTTTTCCCATGGAAGTGCCTAGCGTCCACATAAACTTGCCATTTTTCCCACCAAATGTGCACCAACATGTTGTTTTTCCCACTGAAGGTGTACAAGGGCTATTTTTCCCATAGAAGATGCCTAACAACAGTGCCAACGGGCTATTTTTCCCACTAAAGGTGCACCAATGTGTTGTTTAGCCCACCGAAGGTGCACCAAAGGTCTGTTTTTCCCACTGAAGTGCCTAGCAACCATGCCAACGTGCTGTTTTTCCTACCGAATGTGCACTAATGAGCTATCTTTCCCACCATAGGTGCTTAACGACTGTGCCGACATGCTATTTTTCCCACAAAAGGTGCCTAATGACCGTGCTGACTATTTGTTCTGCCCACCGAACGTGCACCAACGTGTTGTTTTGCCTATCAACTTATTGTTTTTCCCACTAAAGCTGCACCAACATGTTGTTTTTCTCGTTGAAGGTGCCCAATGGGCTCTTTTTCCTATAGAAGGTGCCTAGCGACTTTGCCAAAGGGATGTTTTGCTTACCAAAGGTGTGTGAAAGTGTTGTTTTGCCCACCAAAAATGCCTAGCGACTATGTCGAAGGGTTGTTTTGCCCACCAAAGGTGAACCAGCGTGCTGTTTTGCGCATCGAAGGTGCCCATCGAGTAGTTGTCCCACTGAAGGTGTCTACCCACCGTGTTGACAGGCTATTTTGCCGACTAATGGTGAATCAATGTACAGTTTTGCCCACCAAAGTTACCAATTGGACATTTTTCCCATCGAAGCTACCTACCGATTATGACGACGGACTGTCTTGCCCACAAAAGATGCGCCAACATGCTATTTTTGCCACCATAGGTGCCTAGCGACTGTGCCAATGTGACATTTTTCCCACCGAGGGTGCCTACGGACCCTACAGAAGTGCTATTTCAACCACTTAAGATTGACCAACAAGCTATTTTTCCTACCAAAGGTGTCTAGCCACCATGCCGACGAGCTCTTTTACCCACTAAAGGTGAACCAATAGGCTGTTTTACCCACCAAAGCTACCTACCGACCATGCCGATGGGCTGTCTTGCCAACCGAAGGTGCATCAACATGTTGTTTTTTCTACTGAAGGTGACCAATGGGTTGTTTTCCTACCCAAGGTGCCTAGCCGCCATGCCAACACTTAGTTTTACCCACCAAAGGTGCCTAGCGACCCTACTGAAGTGATATTTTGCCCACCAAAGGTGTCTACTGACCGTGCCAAAGGCTTGTCTGGCCCGCCGAAGGTGCACCAGCATGTTGTTTTTCCCACCGAAGGTGCCCAATGTTGTTTTTCACACTGAAGGTGCCTGGCGACAATGTCGATGAGTTGATTTGCCTACCAAAGGTGGCCAATAGCCAGTTTTTTCCCACCAAAGATACCTAGTGACCGTGCTAAGGGCTATTTTATGCACCAAAGGTGTCAAGTGACCTTACGAATGGGCTATTTTGCCCACCAAAGGCACACCAATAGGGTGTTTTACCCATTAAAGGTGCCTAGCGATCTTTTCGAAGGGCCCTTTTTGCCTATTAAAGGTGTAGCAACATGATGTTTTTGCCACCGAAGGTGGACAAGGGCTCTTTTTCACAAATAAGGTGCCTAGCGACCATGCCAACGGGCTGTTTTGCTTAACTAAGGTGCACCGACGGGTTCTTTTGCCCACCGAAGGTGCCTAGCGACCATACCGAAAGGTTGTTTTTCCCACTTAAGGTGCACCAACGTGTTGTTTTTCCCACCGAAGATGGCTAACCACCTTGCTAATGGGCTATTTTGCCCACCAAAGGTGACAGCTCACAACGAAGATGTGCCAACAGGGTGTTTTTCCCACCGAAGATGCCTAGCAGCTCTACCGACGAGCTGTTTTGCGTACAGAAGGTGCCCAATTGGCTATTTTTCCCACTGAAGGTGCCAATGGGATGTTTTGCCACAAAAGGTGTTGTTTTTCCCACCCAAGGTGCCTATCAACCATGCCAACGCTTAGTTTTTCGCACCGAAGGTGCCTAGCATCCCTATGAAAGTGCTATTTTGTCCACCAAAGGTGCCTGGCGACCATGTCGACTGGCTGTTTTGTCCATCAAAGGTGCCCAATGGACTGTTTTTTCGACCTAAGATGCCTGGTGACCATGTTGACGAGTTGTTTTGCCCACCGAAGGTGTCCAATGGGCTGTTGTTCCCACCAAAGCTACCTAGAGATCGTGCCAAGGCTATTTTGCCCATAATGGTGCCTAGCAACCTTGCAAATAGGTTGTTTCCCCACCTAAGGTGCACCAATAAGTTGTTTTGCCCATTAAAGGTGCCAGGCGACCTTATCGAAGGTGCATTAATATGTTGTTTTTTCCATCGAAGGTGACCAACGGATTATTTTTCCCAACCAAGGTGCCTAGCGGCCATGCCAATACTTAGTTTTTTCCACCGAAGGTGCCTAGCGACCCTACCAAAGTGTTATATTCCATACCGATTGTGCACAAACGTGCTATTTTTCTCATCGAAGGTGCTTGGCAACCATGTTGTAAGACTGATTTGCCCACTGAAGGTGCCCAACGACATGTTTTTTCCCACCAAAGGTACCTATTGATCGTGCCAAGGGTTGTTTTGCCCATTGAAGGTGTATAGCGATTGTGCAAATGGGTTGTTTTGCCCATCGAAGGTGCACGAACGGGGTGTTTTGCCTATTGAAGGTGCCTAGCGATCTTGTCGAAGGGCTCTTTTTGCCGACTGAAGGTGCAGCAACAAGTTGTTTTTCTCACTGAAGGTGTCCAAGGGCTCTTTTTCCCACAGAAGGTTCCTAGTGACCATGTCAATGGGCTGTTTTGCCGAACTAAGGTGAACCGAAAGGTTCTTTTGCCCACCGAAGGTTCCTAGCGACCGTATCAAAAGGTTGTTTTGCCTACTGAAGGTGCACCAATGTGTTATTTTTCCCATCGAGGATGCCTAGCCACCTTGTCGACGAGTTGTTTTGCCTACCAAAGGTGAACCAACGAGGTGTTTTTCCTACCGAAAGTGCACTAACGAGTTGTTTATCCCTCCGAAGGTGCACCAACAAGTTTATCCCATCGAAGGTGCACCAATGGGCTGTTTGTCACACTAAAGGTGCATCGACGGTCTATTTTTCCTACAGAAGGTGCCTAGCGACCATGTGGATGGGATGTTTTGCCAACCAATGGTTCTACTTTTCCCACCAAAGATGCCTAGCCACCTTGCCGATGGGCTCTTTTGCCTACCGAAGGTGCAACAATGTACTGTTTTTCCCACCGAAGATGCCTAGCAGCCCTACCGACAGGCTATTTTGCCCACCAAAGGTACCAACGGGATGTTTTGCCACCAAAGGTGCAGCAATGGGCTATTTTTCCCACCGAAGGCACCTAGTGACCGTGCTGACAAGCTTTTCTTCCCAACAAAGGTGCACCAAGGTTATGTTTTTCCTACCGAAGGTGCCTAACGAGCATACTGATGGGCTATTTTACCCGCAGAAGGTGCACCAACGTGTTGTTTAACCTGCTGAAGGTGCACCGACGGGCTATTTTTCCCACCGAAGGTGCTCAACAACCGTATGGATGGGACGTTTTGTCAACCAAACGTGCACCAACAGCTGTTTTTCCCACTGAAGGTGCCTAGCAACCCTACCAACGGGCTGTTTGGCCCATAGAAGGTGCACCAAAGTGCTATTTTTAACCCTAAAGGTGCCTAGCGACGGTGCCGATGGGCTGTTTTGCCCACCAAAGGGGCGTAAACGTGTTGTTTGGCCCACCAAAGGTGCATAAATGGGCTGTTTTTTGAACTGAAGGTGCCTAGTGAGCATTGGACGGGGTGTTTTGCCAATTGAAGGTGCACCAACGTGCTATTTTTCCCACAAAAGTTGCCTAGCGATCCTACCGACAGGTTATTTGGCCCATAGATGGTGTAGCAATGTGCTGTTTTTCCCTCCTAAGGTGTCTAGCGACGGTGCTGATGGGTTGTTTTGCCAACCAAAGGTGGAGCAACATGTCGTTTTTCCCACAAAAGGTGCCTAGTGACCGTGCCGAAGGGTTCTTTTGCCTACTGAAGGTGAACCAATGGACTATTTTTCCCATTAAAAGAGTCCAACGGGCTATCTTCCCGCCAAAAGTGCCTAGCGACCCTGCCAATGGTCTATTTTACGTACCAAAGGTGGACTAACGTGCTGTTTTTCCCATCGAAGGTGCCAAGAGATCGTGCCAAAGGGATGTCTTGCCCATCAAAGACGACCAACGTGTTGTTTTGCCCACCGAAGGTGGCAACGGGCTGTTTTTCCTATCAAAGGTGCCCAATGGGTTCCCTTTCCCACAGAAGGCGAACCAACTGGTTGTTTTGCCCACCAAAGATGCCTAATGCCTGTATCAAAGGGTTGTTTTGCCCACCGAAGGTGTGCTGACGTGTTGTTTTGCCCACGGAAGGTGTCTATCGGTATTTTTTGCCTGGCCAAAATGCCTAATGGTCTGGTCAAAGGGCTATTTTACCCACCAAATTTTAACCAACGGGCTGTTTTACCCATCGAAGGTGCCCATCATGCTGTTTTCCCCGCCAAAGGTGTACCAACATGCTGTTTTCCCCACCAAAGGTGTCCAATGAGCTATTTTTCCCACTCAAGGTGCCTAGCAACCCCTCTGATGGGCTATTTTGCCCACCAAAGGTGCCCAACGAGCTATTTATCCCACCAAAGGTGTCTAGGGATTGTGCCAATGGGTGTTTTGCCCACCGAAGGTGTACCAACGGGTTGTTTTGCCCACAGAAGGTGCCTAGTGATCGTGCCAAATGGCTATTTTGTGGACCGAAGGTGCACCAACGTGTTATTTTTCCTACCAAAGGTGCCCAATGGGCTGCTTTTCTCACCGAAGGGGCCTAATGACCATGCCAAAAGGCTATTTTGGCCACCAAAGGTGCACCAACAGGTTGTTTTTCCCACCAAAGCGACCTAGAGACCGTGCCGACGGGCTATTTTACCAACCGAAGGTGCACCGACATGCTGTTTTTCCTACCGAAGGTGCTTAGTGATTGGCTCAAAGGGTTGTTTTACTCAGCAAAGGTTCACCAACGTGCTATTTTGCCCACCAAAGGTGGCCAATGGGCTATTTTCCTACCAAAGCTGCTTAGCGACTGTGCCAAGGTGCTATTTTGCCCACCGAAGGTGCACCAATGAGGAGTTTTTACCACCAAAGGTGCCTAGTGACCGTGCTGTTAGGCTATTTTTCCCACCGAAGGCGCACCAACTGAAGGGGCCTAGAGATCATGCCAAAAGGTTGTTTTGCCCATTGAAGGTGCAGTAACATGTTGTTTTCCCATCGAAGGTGCACGACAGGCTTTTTTCCTCATAGAAGGTGCCTAGCGACTGTGCCAAAGGGTTGTTTTGCCCATTGAAGGTGCCTAAAGGCCATGCCAATGGGCTATTTTTTCCACCAAAGGTGCCCAACGACCTGTTTTGCCCATTAAAGTTGCCAACGAGCTGTTTTGCCCACTGAAGGTGAACCAACAGGCTGTTTTTCCCCCAAAGGTGTCTAGCGGCGGTGTCGATGGGTTGTTTTTCCCACCAAAGGTGGACCAACATGCGGTTTTTCCCACCAGAGGTGCCTAATGACCGTGTCGAAGGGCTATTTTGCCTACCAAAGGTGAACCAATTTACTATTTTGCCCACTGACAAAGTCCAACGGCCTGTTTTTGCCACCAATAGTGCCCAGCAACCCTACCGACGATCTGTTTTACCCACCAAAAGTGCACCAACGTGCTATTTTTCCCATCGAAGGTGCCTAGCGGTCATGCCAATAGGATGTCTTGCCCATCAAAGGCGAGCAACGTTCTGTTTTTCCCATCGAAGGTGTCAACGGGTTGTTTTGCCACCGAAGGTGCACCAACGTGTTGTTTTTCCCATCGAAGGTGCCCAATGGGCTCCCTTTCCCACAGAAAGTACACCAACGAGTTGTTTTGCCCACCAAAGATGCCTAGTGACTATATCAAAGGGTTGTTTTGCCTACCAAAGGTGTACCAACGTGCTGTTTTTTCCACCAAAGGTGTCTGGCGGAGAAGCCGTTGGGCTATTTTGCCCACCAAAGGTGGACCAACATGTTGTTTTTCCCACCAAAGGTGCCTAGTGACTGTGCTGGAGAGTTGTTTTGCTTACCGAAGGTGAAACAATGTACTATTTTGCCACCGAAAGAGTTCAACGGGCTGCTTTTCCTACCAAAGGTGCCTAGCGACCCTGCCGATGGTTTGTTTTACTCACCAAAGGTCCATCAACCTGTTGTTTTTCCCATCAAAGGTGCTTAGCGATTGTGCCAACGGGTTGTCTTGCCCATCGAAGGCTACTAACGAGCTGTTTTGCCCACGGAAGGTGTCAACGGGCTGTTTTTCCACCGAACGTGTACCAACATTCTATTTTTCCCATCAAAGGTGCCCAATGGGCTTCTTTTCCTATAGAAGATGCAGCAACGGGTTGTTTTGCCCACCAAAGGTGCCTAGCAACTATATCAAAGGGTTGTTTTGCCTACTGAAGGTGTGCTGACGCGTTATTTTGCCGACCGAAGGTGTCTAACGGGCTTTTTAACCTACCGAAGACGCCTAACGGTCGTGTCAAAGGGTTGTTTTACCCACCAAAGTTGAACCAACGGGCTGTTTTGCCCACCGAAGGTGCCCATCAAGCTGTTTTTTCCGCCAAAGGCCCACCAACGTGCTGTTTTCCCCACCAAAGGTGTCCAACAAGCTATTTTTCCAACTGAAGGTGCCTAGCAACCCCTCTAACGGGCTATTTTTCCCATCAAAGGTGCCCAACGAGCTATTTATCCCACCAAAGGTGTCTAGCGACAGTGCCAACGGGTTGTTTTGCTACAGAAGGCGCCTAGCGACCGTGCCAAATGGTTGTTTTGCCAACTGAAGGTGCACCAAAGTGTTATTTTTCTTACCAAAGGTGCCCAATGGGTTTCTTTTCTCACCGAAGGGACCTAATGACCGTGCCGAAGGGCTATTTTGCCCACCAAAGGTGCATCAACAGGTCGTTTTTCACACCAAAGTGGCCTAGCGGCTATGCCAACGGGCTATTTTGCCAACCGAAAGTGCACCAACAAGCTATTTTTCCTACTGAAGGTGCTTGGCGACTGGCCCAATGGATTGTTTCTCTCACCAAAGGTTCACCAATGTGCTGTTACGCCCAACAAAGGTGCCCAATGGGCTATTTTCCTACCAAAGATGCCTAGCGTCCGTGCCAAGGTGTTATTTTGCCCACCGAAGGTGCACTATAGCGACCGTGCCAAGGGGTTATTTTGCCCACTGAAGGTGCACCGACGAGGAGTTTTTCCCACTAAGGTACCTAGCGATCGTGCCGATAGGCTATTTTTCCCACCGAAGGTGTACCAATTGAAGCGACCTAGCGACCATGCCAAAGGGTTGTTTTGCCCACCGAAGGTGCACTAACATGCTGTTTTCCCCATCGAAGGTGCATAACGGGCTCTTTTCCTTGTAGAAGTTGCCTAGCGATTATGCCAAAGGGTTGTTTTCCCAACCAAAGGTGCCTAACGGCCATGTCAACGGGCCATTTTTTCTACCAAGGGTGCCCAACGAGCTGTTTACCCACTGAAGTCGCCAACAAGCTTTTTTTCCCACCGAAGAAGCCTAACAATCGTGTTGAAGGGTTGTTTTGCCCACCCAAGGTGAACCAACATGCTATTTTTCTTGCAGAAGGTGCCCATCAGGCTACTTTTCCCACCAAAGGTGAACCAACGTGCTGTTTTGCCCACCGAAGGTGCCTAGAGAGCTGTTTTTCTCACCGAAGGTGCTAGCATCCCCTCTGACGAGCTATTTTGCCCACTAAAGGTGCCCAATGAGCTATTTATCGTACCAAAGGTGTATAGCAGCTATGCCAGCGAGTTATTTTGCCTATAGAAGGTGCCTATCAATCATTCTATAGGGCTGTTTTGCTGACCAAAGGTGCACCAACGTGCTAGATTGTCGTCGATTGTGCCCAAAGGGCTACTTTTCTCACCGAAGGGGCCCAAGGACCATGCCAACAGGCTATTTTTCCCACCAAAGGTGCACCAATGAGTTTTTGTTCCCACTAAAGCTGCCTAGCGACTGTGCCAACAGGTTGTTTTGCCAATCAAACGTTCACCAACATGCTGTTTTTCCCACCGAAGGCACTTAATGACTAGGCCGAAGGGATGTTTTCCTCATCAAAGGTGCACCAACATGCTGTTTTGCCCACCGAAGGTGGCCAACTGGTTATTTTCCCACCGAAGGTGACTAACGATCGTGCCAACATACTGTTTTGCCCATTGAAGGTGCACTAATGGGGTGTTTCTCCATAAAAGGTGCCTAGAAACCGTACAGACAGGCTATTTTGCCTACCGAAGGTGTACCAATCGAAGGTGCCCAGTGATCGTGCCAAATGGCTATTTCACCCACCGAAGGTGCACCAACATGTTGTTTTTCCACCGAAGGTGCCCAACAGGTTCCTTTTTCCCATAGAAGGTGTCTAGCGACTGTGCCAAAGGGCTGTTTTGCCCATCGAAGGTGCCTAGTGACCACGCCAAAGGGCTATTTTGCCCACCGAAGGTGCACCAACATGCTATTTTTCCCATCGAAGGTGCCCAATGGGCTCTTTTTCCTATAGAAGGTGCCTAACAATTGTGCCAACTGGTTGTTTAGTCAACCTAAGGTGTCCAACAGGCTATTTTGCCCACCAGAGATGCCAACGAGCTGTTTTTCCCACCGAAGGCGCAGCAACATGCTTTTTTTCTGACCAAAGGTGCCCAACGGGCTCTTTTTCCAATAGTAGGTGCTTAGCGAATGTGCCAAAGGACTGTTTTTCCCATCGAAGGTGCCCAATAGGTTGTTTTTTCCTAGCAAAGATGCCTAGTGACCGTTCCAAAGGGTTGTTTTGCCCATCAAAAGTGAACCAATATACTGTTTTGCTGATCTAAGGTGCCCATCCGGCAATTTTCCCATCAAAGGTGCCTACCCACCGTGCCGATAGGCTATCTTGCCCTGAGAAGGTGAACTAACATGTTGTTTTTCCTATCGAAGGCGCCCCTCAGATGGTTTTTTCCACTGAAGTTGCCTAACGACCTTGCCAATGGGTTGTCTTGCCAATAAAAGGTGCACCAATGTGTTGTTTTTCCCATCAGAGGCTCCCAACGTGTTGTTTTCTCTACCAAAGGTGCACCATCGTGCTATTTTTCCCATCAAAGGGGCCTAGCAATCATGTCAACGTGTTGTTTTTCCCACAGAAGGTGCCTAGGGACCTTGCTGAAGTGCTATTTTGCCCACCGAAGGTTCACCAATGCGCTATTTTTCCTACCTAATGTGCACCAGTGTGTTGTTTGGCCCACCCAAGGTGCCCAATGAACTTTTTTTCCCACCCAAAGAGTCTAGCCACTATATTGACGAGCTATTTTGCCCACTAAAGGTGAACCAGCAGGCTATTTTATCCACCGAAGGTGCCTACAGACTGTGCTGACGGGCTGTCTTACTAACCAAAGGAGCACCAACATGTTGTTTTGTGTTTTCTACCGAAGGTGTACAACGGGCTATTTTTCCCACCCAAGGTGCCTGGCAGCCACTGAAGGTAGACCAACATGCTATTTTTCCCACCGAAGGTACCCAACAGGCTCTTTTCCCAACAGAAGGTGGCTAGTGACTATGCCTAAGGGTTGTTTTGCCTACCAAAGGTGTGTTGATGTGTTGTTTTGCCTACTGAAGATGCCTAGTGATAGCGCCAAAGGGTTGTTTTGACCACCAAAGGTGAACCAATGTGTTGTTCTACCCATCTGGTAGTTTTCCCACTGAAGGTGCCTACCTATTGTGCCGACGAGCTATCTTGTCCACTAAAGGTGAACCATTGTACTCTTTTGCCCACCGATGTCGCCCATTGGACAGTTTTTCCCATCAAAGGTGCCTATCGACTCTAACGACGAGCTGTCTTGCCCATAAAAAGTGCATCGACGGGTTGTTTTGCCTGCTGAAGGTGCCTAATGGGTTGTTTTGCCCACCAAAGGTGCCAACAGTATGTTTTGCCATAAAAGGTGCACCAACGGGCCATTTTTCCCATCGAAGATGCTTAGTGACCGTGCTGCCGGGCTGTTTTTCCTACCCAAGGTGCCTAGCATCCATGCCAACGCTTAGTTTTTCCCACTGAAGGTGCCTAGCAAACCTACCAAAGTGTTTTTTTGACCACCAAAGGTGCACCAACCTGCTATTTTTCCCATCAAAGGTGCCTGGCGACCATGTCGACGGACTGTTTTTCCCACCGAAGATGCCTAACGGGTTGTTTTCCCACCAAAGCTACCTAGCGACTGTGGCAAGGGCTGTTTTACCCATGAAGGTGCCTATTGACCTTGCAAATGAGTTGTTTTGCCCACCTAAGAGCACCAACGAGTTGTTTTCCCATTGAAGGTGCCTCGCGACCTTGTCGAAGGGCTCTTTTTACCCACTGAAGGTGCACCACCATGTTGTTTTTCCTACCAAAGGTGGCCAAGGGATCTTTTTCCCACAGAAGGTGCCTAGCAACCATGCACTAACATGTTGTTTTTCCTATAGAAGGTTGCCAAGGGCTCTTTTTCCCACAGAAGGTGCCTAGCAACCATGCCAATGTGTTGTTTAGCCCACCGAATGTGCAACAACAGGCTGTTTGTCCAACCGAAGGTGCCCAGCGAACATGCCAATGTGTTGTTCTTCCCTCCGAAGGTGGTTAGCAACCCTGTCGAAGTGTTATTTTACCCACCGAAGGTGCACCAAAGAGCTATTTTTCCTACCGAATGTGCACCAACGAGCTGTTTTTCCCACCATAGGTGCTTAGGGACCGTGCCGAGGTGTTGTTTTTCCTGCAGAAGGTGCCTAGAGACCATGTCAAATTGCTATTTTACCCATCAAAAATGTACCAACATGTTGTTTTTCCCATCGAAGTGCCTAGCGACTGTGCCAACGAGCTATTCTACCTACCGAAGGTGCCGAATAGGCTATTTTGTCATCAAAGATGCCAACAGACTATTTTTCCCACCAAAGGTGGACCAACATGCTATTTTTTCAACCAAAGGTGCCCAACAGGTTCTTTTTCCCATAAAAGGTGCCTATAGACTATGCCAAATGGTTGTTTTGCCTGCCAAAGCTGTGCTGACGTGCTGTTCTGCCTACCGAAGGTGCCCAACGGGCTGTTTTTCCTATCGAAAATGCCTAGTGACCGTTCCAAAGGGCTATTTTGCCCACCAAAGGTGCCCATCGAGCAGTTTTTCAACCTAAGGAGCCTACCGACTGTGTCGACGGGCTGTCATGCCCATCGAAGGTGAACCAATATGTTGTTTTGGCCAGCGAAGGCGCCCATCAAATGGTTTTTCCCATCGAAATTACCTACCGACTGTGATGACAAGCTGTCTTGCCCACAGAAGGTGCACCAATGTGCTATTTTTTCCACCGAAGGTGCCCAACGGACTATTTTTCCCATTGAAGGTGCCTGACGACCATGTCAATGTGCCATTTTTCACACCCAAAATGCCTAGGGAGCCTACCGAAGTGTTGTTTCACCCATTGAACGATCACCAACATGCTGTCTTTCCCACCAAACATGCACTAACGAGCTGTTTTGCCCACCGAAGGTACTGAACAGGCTATTTTTCCCACCAAACCTATCTAGCCACCTTGCCGATGGGTTATTTTGCACACTAAAGGTGCACAAAGGTGTTGTTTAACCCACCAAACGTCGCTAGCAACACTGACGAAGTGATAGTTTGCCCACCAAAGGTGCACCAACGTGTTGTTTTACTCAACGAAGGTGGACCAACGTGTCGTTCTTCCTACCATAGGTGCTTAGCGACCGTGCCGACTAGCTATTTTACCCACCGAAGTTGTACTAATGTGCTGTTTTTCCCATCGAAGGTGCCTAGCGACCATGCCAATGAGTTGTTCTACCCACCAAAGGTTCCCAACAAGTTGTTTGGTCATCGAAGGTGCCAACAGACTTTTTGCCCACCAAAGGTGCACCATCATGTTGTTTTTTCGACGAAAGGTGCCCAATGGGCTCTTTTTCACATAGAAGGTGCCTAGAGACTATGCCAAAGGGTAGTTTTTCCTGCCAAAGGTCTATCGACATGCTGTTTTGCCCGCCGAAGGTGCCTACCAAGCTGTTTTTCCCATTGAAGATGCCTAGTGACCGTGCCAAAGGGTTGTTTTACCCACCAAAGGTGAACAAACGTGTTGTTTTGCCCATTGAAGGTGCCCATCGGGTAGTTTTTCCACCTAAGGTGCCTACCCACCATGCCGATGGGTTGTCATGCCCACTGAAGGTGAACCAACGTGCTGTTTTGCCTAGGGAAGGTGCCCATCAGACAAATTTTCCTATTGAAGGTTCCTACCAACCATGATGATAAGCTGTCTTGCCCATAGAAGGTGCACCAACGTGTTGTTTTTCCCACCGAAGGTGCCCAACAGGCTATTTTTCCCACCGAAGGTGCCTAGCTACTATGCCAATGTGCTGTTTTTCACACCCAAAATGCCTAGGGAGCCTACCGAAGTGTTATTTTTCCCACTGAATGATCACCAACGTGTTGTTTTTCACACTAAACATGCACCAACGTGCTGTTTTGCCCACCGAAGGTACCTCAATAGGTTGTTTTTCCCACCAAACTGGTCTAGCCACCTTGCCGACAGGCTGTTTTGTGCACTAGAGGTGCACAAATGTGTTTTTTAACCCACCAAACGTTGCTAGCAACACTGCCAAATTATTATTTCGCCCACCGAAGGTGCACCAACTTGCTGTTTTGCCTATCGAAGGTGGACCACTGTGTCGTTCTTCCCACCACAAGTGCTTAGCGATCGTGTCGACGTGCTATTTTTCCCACAGAAGGTGCCTAGCAACCATGTCGATTGGCTATTTGCCCACCAAAGGTGCACCAACTTGTTGTTTTTCCCATCGAAGGTGCCTAACGGCCATACCTAGTGGTTGTTTTGCCCACCGAAGGTGCACCAACATGCTATGTTTCCCACCGAAGGTGCCCAATGGGTTATTTTTCCAACAGAAGGTGCCTAGCGATTGTGCCAAAGGGTTGTTTTGCCTACTAAAGGTGTGTCAACGTGTTGTTTTACCCACCGTAGATGCCTAGCGATAGCATTGAAGGGCTGTTTTGCCCACCAAAGGTGAACCAACTTTCCATTCTACCCATCGAAGGTGCCCAAAAAGCAGTTTTTCCACTGAAGGTGCCTACCCACTATGTCGACAGGATATCTTGCCCACTGAAGGTGAACCAACGAGCTGTTTTGCCCATCGAAGTCGCCCACTGGATAGTTTTTCCCACCAAAGGTGCCTATCGACCATGACGACGAGCTGTCTTGCCAAAAAAGGTGCACCAATGTGTTATTTCTCCCACTGAAGTGGCCAATAGTTTGTTTTTCCAACCAAAGGTACCTAGCGACTGTGGCAACGTGTCGTTTTTTCCACTGAAGGTGCCTAGGGACCTTATCGAAGTGTTATTTTGCCCATTGAAGGTTAACCAATGTGCTGTTTTTCCCACCAAATGTGCACCAACGTGCTATTTTGCCCATCAAAGATGCCCAACAAGCTATTTCTCCCACCAAAGGTGTCTAGCCACCATGATGACGAGCTATTTTGCCCACTGAAGATGAACCAACAAGCTATTTGACCTAGCAGAGGTGCCTACCAACCATGCCAATGGTTTATCTTGTAAATCGAAGATGCACCAACATGTTGTCTTTTTCCAGTGAAGGTGACCAACGAGCTGTTTTTCTCACCCAAGGTGGCTAGCGGCTATGCCAACAATCAGTTTTTCCCACCGAAGGTGCCTAGCAACCCTACTAAAGTGATATTTTGCCCACCGAAGGTGCCTATTGATTGTGCCAAAGGGTTGTCTTTCCTACCGAAGGTGCACCAACGTGTTGTTTTTTCCACTGAAGGTGCCCAATGGGTTGTTTTTTCCACCCAAGGTGCCTAGCAGCCAGGCCAACGTTTCGTTTTTCCCAGCAAAGGTGCCTAGCGACCCTCCCGAAGTGCTTTCTTCCCCACTAAAGGTGCACAAATGTGTTATTTTTCCCACCCAAGGTGCTTGGCGACCATGTTGTCGGGATGATTTGCCCACCAAAGGTGTCCAACGACGTGTTTTTTCCCACCAAAGGTACCTAGTGACTGTGCCAAGGCCTGTTTTGCCCACCGAAGGTGTCTAGCGACTGCACAAACGGGCTATTTTGCCCATTGAAGGTGCACCAATGGGGTGCTTTACCCATTGAAGGTGCCTAGAGATCTTGTGGAAGGGCTCTTTTGTCCGACTGAAGGTGCACCAACATGTTGTTTTTCTCACCGAAGGTGGCCAAGGGCTCTTTTTCCCATAGAAGGTGCTTAGAGACCATGTCAACGGGCTGTTTTGCCCAACTAAGGTGAACCGACGGGTTCTTTTTCCCATCGAAGGTTCCTAGCAACCGTATCAAAAGGCTGTTTTGCCCACTGGAGGTGCACCAACGTGTTATTTTTCCCACTGAATATGCGTAGCCATCTTGTTGACGGGTTGTTTTGCCCCCCAAAGTGCCCAATGAGTTGTTTTTCCCACCAAAGGTGGCAACGGGATGTTTTGCCACCAAAGGTTCACCAACGAGCTATTTTCACCACCCAAGGTGCCTAAAGACCTTATCGACGGGCTGTTTTTCCCATCGAAGGTGCACTAAGGTTTTGTTTTTCCTACCGAAGGTGCCTAACGACCGTGCTGACAGACTGTTTTGCCTACGAAAGGTGCACCAACATGTTGTTTTTCTCACCGAAGGTGGCCAAGGGCTCTTTTCCCATAGAAGGTGCTTAGAGACCATATCAACGAGTTGTTTTGCCCAACTAAGGTGAACCGACGGGTTCTTTTGCCCATCGAAGGTTCCTAGCGACCGTATCGAAAAGCTGTTTTGCCCATTGGGGGTGCACCAACGTCCTATTTTTCCCACTGAATATGCGTAGCCATCTTGTTCACGGGTTGTTTTGCCCACCAAAGTGCCCAAGGAGCTATTTTTCCCACCAAAGGTGGCAACGGGATGTTTTGCCACCAAAGGTTCACCAACGAGCTATTTTCACCACCCAAGGTGCCTAAAGACCTTGTCGACGGGCTGTTTTTCCCATCGAAGGTGCACCAAGGTTTTGTTTTTCCTATTGAAGGTGCCTAACGACCGTGCTGACGGATTGTTTTGCCTACGGAAGGTGAACCAATGTGTTGTTTAGCTGATCAAAGGTGCATCAACGGGTTATTTTTCACATCAAAGATGCCTAGCAACTGTGCGGATGGGATGTTTTGCCACCAAAGGTTCACCAACGGGCTGTTTGTTGCACAGAAGGTGCGTAACAACCCTACCAATAGGCTATTCAAAGGTCTATTTTTCCCACCGAAGGTGCCTAGTGACCATGTGGATTGGATGATTTTCCAACAAATGGTTCTGTTTTTCCCATCAAAGATACCTAGCCATCTTGTTGATGGAATCTTTTGCCCACCGAATGTGCACCAACGTGCTATTTTTCCCACGGAAGATGCCTAGCAGCCTTGCTGACGGATTGTTTTGACCAGTGAAGGTGCTCAATGGGTTGTTTTACCCACCAAAGGTTCCAACGGGATGTTTTGCCACTAAAGGTGCACCAATGTGCTATTTTTCCCATCGAAGGTGCCTAGTGATCGTGCTGGCAGGCTGTTTTTCACGCCAAAGGTGCACCAAGGTTCTGTTTTTCCTATTAAAGGTGCCTAACGACTGTACTGACGGGCTGTTTTTCCCACAGAAGGTGCACCATCATGTGGTTTTACCCGCCGAATGTCCACTGACAGGCTACTTTTCCCACCGAAGGTACATAGCGACCATGGGGACGGGATGTATTATCAACCAAACGTGCACCAAAGAGCTATTTTTACCACCGAAGGTGCCTAGCAACCCTACCAATGGGTTGTTTGGCCCACAAATGGTGCACCAACGTATTGTTTTTCACACGAAAGGTGCCTAGCGATGGTGCCGATGGGATGTTTTTCCCACCAAATGTGTGCCAACGTGTTGTTTAGCCCACCAAAGGTGCACTAATGGGTTGGTTTTTGAACTAAAGGTGCCTAGTGACCGAGTGGACATGGTATTTTGCTAGCCGAACGTGCACCAACATGTTGTTTTTCCCACCGAAGGTGCCTAGCGATCCTGTCGACGGGCTGTTTGGCCCATAGAAAGCGTACCAACGTGTTGTTTTTCCCACCAAAGGTGTCTAGAGACGATGCTGATGGCCTATTTTTCCCACTGATGGTGGACCAACGTGTTGTTTTTCCCACCAAAGGTACCTACTGATCGTGCCGAAGGGTTGTTTTACCAACCGAAGGCGAACCAATGTATTGTTTTGCCCACCGAAAGACCGCAACGGGCTGTTTTTCGCACCAAAGATGCCTAGCGATCATGAAGACGGTCTGTTTTACCCACCGAACGTGCACCAACGTGCTATTTTTCCCATCGAAGATGCCTAGCGGTTGTTCCAACGGACTGTTGACCAACGTGTTGTTTTGCCCACCGAAGGTGTCAACGGGCTTTTTTGCCACCGAAGGTGCACCAACATGCTTCTTTTCCAATTGAAGGGCCCAATGGGCTCCATTTCCCACAGAAGGTTCCTAGCCACCGTGCCGACAAGCTGTTTTCCCCACCGAAGGTCCACCAACGGGTTGTTTTGCCCACCAAAGGTGCCTAGCGAATGTATCAAAGGGTTGTTTGTCCCACTGAACGTGTGCTGACGTGTTGTTTTGCCCACCGAAGGTGTCTAATAGACTTTTTTGCCTACTAAAGATGCCTAGCGATCGTGTCAAAGGACTGTTTTGCCCACCTAAAGTGAACTAACGTGCTATTTTGCCCATCAAAGGTGCCTTTCGGGCTGTTTTTCCCATCAAAGGTGCACCAACGTGTTGTTTTGCCTACCGAAGGTGCCCAACAAGTTGTTTTTCCCACTAAAGATGACTAGCAACCCCTCTGACGGGCTATTTTGCCCACCAAAGCTGCCCAACGAGCTATTATCCCACAGAAGGTGTCCAGCAACTATGCCAACAAATTGTTTTTCCCACCGAAGGTGCACCAATGGGTAGTTTTGCCCACAAAAAGTGCCTAGCAATCGTGCCATAGGACTGTTTTTCCAACCAAAGGTGCACCAATGTGCTAGTTTGCCCACTGAAGGTGCCCAATGGGCTACTTTTCTCACTGAAGGGGGCTAACAGCCATGCCAACGGGCTATTTTGCCACTAAAGGTGCACCAACGGGTTGCTTTTTACGCCAAAGTTGCCTAGCGACCGTGTCAACATGCTGTTTTTCCAACTAAAGGTTCACCGACATGCTATTTTTCCCATCAAAGGTGCTTAGCGAGGGTTGTTTTCCTCACCAAAGGTGCAGCAACATGTTGTTTTGCCCACCGAAGGTTACTAACAACTGTACCGACGTGCTATTTTGCTAGCTAAACGTTCACCGACATGCTATTTTTCCCACCAAAGCTGCTTAGCAACTGGGCCGAGTGGTTGTTTTT
Source organism: Erythroxylum rotundifolium (assembly GCA_027563915.1). Classification (NCBI taxonomy): domain Eukaryota; kingdom Viridiplantae; phylum Streptophyta; class Magnoliopsida; order Malpighiales; family Erythroxylaceae; genus Erythroxylum; species Erythroxylum rotundifolium. The sequence continues at coordinate 34,487 of JAOSBO010100467.1, read as the reverse complement.
CTCACCAAAGGTGCACCAACTAGTTATTTTCCCACTGAAGGTGACTAGCAACTGTGTCAATGTGCTGTTCTACCCACTAAAGGTGCACCAATGGGGTGTTTTTTCCACCAAAAGTGCCTAGCGACTGTGCCGACAGGCTGTTTTTCCCACCGAAGAGTGCCTAGTGACCGTGCCAAAGGGCTATTTTGCCCACTGAAGGTGCACTAACATGTTGTTTTTCCCACTTAAGGTGCCCAATAGGCTCTTTTTCCCATCAAAGATGCCTAGCGACTATGCCAAAAGGTTGTTTTGCCCACCAAAGGTGCCTAGTGACCATGCTAAAGGGCTATTTTGCCCATCGAAGGTGCACCAACATGCTGTTTTTACCATCGAAGGTGCACCAACATGCTGTTTTTATCATCGAAGGTTCCTAATGAGCTCTTTTTCCCATAGAAGGTGCCTAGTGATTGTGTCAACAGGCTGTTTTGTCTACCAAAATTGCCCAACAAGCTGTTTTGCCCACCGAAGTTGCCAACGAGCTATTGTACCCTCCAAAGGTGCACCAACATGCTTTTTTTTCCGACTGAAGGTGCCTAACTGGCTCTTTTTCCCATAGAAGGTGCCTAGTGATTGTGCCAAAGGGCTCTTTTGCCTACCGAAGGTGCCTAATGGGCTATTTTTCCCAGTAAAGATGCCTAGTGACTGTGCCGAAGGCTTGTTTTGTCCATCAAAAGTGAACCAACATGCTGTTTTGCCCATCGAAGGTGCCCATCGGGCAGTTTTCCCATCGAAGCTGCGTACTCATCGTGCCGTTGGGCTGTCTTACTCACCGAAGGTGAACCAGCAGGTTGTTTTGCCTACCAAAGGCGCCCAACAGATGATTTTTCCCACCAATGGTGCCTACCAACTGTGCCAATGGGTTGTCCTGCACGCAAAAGGTGCATCAACGTGTTCTTTTTCCCACCAAAGGGGCCTAGTGATCGTACCAACGTGCCATTTTTCCCACTAAAAATGCCTAGGGACGGTGCTGAAGTGCTACTTCGCCTACCGAAGTTTCACCAGCGTGCTATTTTTTCCACCAAATGTGCACGAACGTGCTGTTTTGCCCACCCAAGGTGCCCAATGAGCTATTTTTCCCGCTGAAGGTGTCTAGCCACCATGCCGACGAGCTATTTTGCCCATTGAAGGTGAACAAACAGGCTATTTTACTTACCGAAGGTGCCTACCGACTGTGTTGATAGGTAGCCTTGCTAACCGAAGGTGCACCAACATGTTGTGTTTTCCACCGAATGTGCACAACGGGCTGTTTTTCCCACCCAATGTCCCTGGTGGCCTCTGAAGGTTCACCAACATGTTGTTTTTCAAACTGAACGTGCCCAATAGGCTCGGTTTCAAATAGAAGGTGCCTAGCAACTGTGCCAAAGGATTGTTTTGCCTACCAAAGGTATGTCAACATGCTGTTTTTCCCATTGAAGATGCCCAGTGACATCGCCGAAGAGCTGTTTTGACCACCAAACGTAAACCAACATGCTGTTCTACCTATCAAAGGTGCCCATCGGGCAGTTTTCCCACCAAAGGTGCTTAACCACTGTGGCAACGGGCTGTCTTGTCCATCGAAGGTGAACCAACGTGTTGTTTTGCCCACTGAAGTCGCCCATTGGATGGTTTTTCCTGTCGAAGATGCCTACCGACCGTGACGATGAGCTGTCTTGCCCACAAAAAGTGCACCAACATGCTATTTTTCCCATCGAAGATGCCGAGTGATTGTGCCAAAATGTTGTTTTTCCCACTGAAGGTGCCTAGTGACCATTCAAACTGGTTGTTTTGCCTATTGAAGGTGCACCAATGGGGTGTTTCGCTGATTGAAGGTGCGTAGTGATCTTCTTGAAGGGCTCTTTCTGCCTACTGAAGGTACACCAACATGTTGTTTTTCTCACCGAAGGTGGCCAAGGGCTCTGTTTCCCACAGAAGATGCCTAACAACCATCCTAATGGACTGTTTTGCCCAGCTAAGGTGCACTGATGTGTTCTTTTACCCACCAAAGGTGCCTAGCAATCGTACCAAAAGGCTGCGTTGCCCACTGAAGGTGCACCAACGTGTTGGTTTTCCCATCAAAGATGCCTAGCCACATTCTCGACAAGCTGTTTTGCCCATCGAAGGTGAACCAACGAGCTATTTATCCCATCAAAGGTGTCCCAACAGGGTGTTTTTCGCAATGAAGATGCCTAGTAGCTTTGTCGACTGGCTGTTTTGCCCACCGAAGGTGTCCAATCGGCTGTTTGGCCCACTGAAGGTGCCAATGAGATGTTTTGCTACAAAAGGTGCACCAATGGGCTATTTTTCCCACCAACGGGCTGTTTTGCTCACGAAAGGTGTACCAACGTGTTGCTTAGCCTGTCGAAGGTGCACCAACGTGCTATTTTTCCTACTGAAGATGCCTAGAAACCATATGGACGGGATGTTTTGCCAACCAAAGGTTCTATTTTTCCCACCAAAGATGCGTAGTCACCTTGCTGACGGGCTCCTTTTCCCACCGAAGGTGCACCATGTTGTTTTTCCCACCAAAGAGGCTTATCGACCCTGTTGGCTGGTTGTTTTACCCATTGAAGGTGCCCAATGGGCTGTTTTTCCCAACGAAGGTGCCAACGGGATGTTTTGACACCAAAGGTGCACCAACGGGCTATTTTTCCCACTGAATGAGCATCAAGGATTTTTTTTCCTACAGAACGTGCCTAAGGACCGTGTTGACTAGCTGGTTTGCCCACAGAAGGTGCACCAACATGTTGTTTAGCCCGCCAAAGGTGCACCAACGGGCTATGTTTTCCTTCAAAGGTGCCTAGTGACCGTGTCGATGGGATGTTTTGCTAACCAAAGGTGAACCAACGGGCTATTTTTCCCACAAAATGGGAACCAAAACACCGAAGGTGCCTAACGACCGTGCCAATGGGTTGTTTTGCCCATCAAAGGTGCCACAATGTGTTGTTTAGGCCACCAAAGGTGCACCAATGGGTTGTTTTTCCCACCGAAGGTGCCTAGGGACCTTATGGATTGGTTGTTTTGCCCGCCGAAGGTGCACTAAGCGTGATGTTTTTCCCACCAAAGGTGCCTAGCAATCCTGCAGACTGGTTGTTTGGCCCACAAAAGGTGTACCAATGTGTTGTTTTTCCCACTGAAGGTGTCTAGCGATGGTGCAGATGGGCTATTTTGCCCACCGAAGGTGGACTAATGTGTCATTTTTCCCACAAAAGGAGCCTAGTGACCTTGCCAAAGGGTTGTTTTACCCACCAAAGGTGAACCAAGGTACTGTTTTACCTACTGAAGTAGCCTAACGAGCTGTTTTTCCTACCAAAGGTGCCTTGCGACCATGCCGACAGTCTGTTTTACCCACCAAAGGTGCACCAACGTGCTATTTTTCCCATCGAAGGTGCCGAGCGACTATGCCAACATGTTGTTTTTCCCACTTAAGGTGCCTAGCGACCATTCAAACGGGCTGTTTATCCCACCGAAGGTGCACCAATGGGGTCTTTTGCCGAATGAAGGTGCCTAGCGATCTTGTCGAAGGGCTCTTTTCTCTTACTAAAGGTGCACCAACATGTTGTTTTTCCCGCTGAAGGTGGCCAATGGCTCTTTTTCCCACAGAAGATGCCTAACGACCATCCCAACGAACTATTTTGCCTAACTAAGGTGCATCAACGTGTTTTTTTCCCACCGAAGGTGCCTAGCGATCGTACCAAAAGGTTGTTTTATCCACTAAAGGTGTACCAACATGTTGTTTTTCCCATCAACGATTCCTAGCCACATTGTCGATGGCCTGTTTTTCCCATCGAAGGTGAACCAATGAGCAATTTATCCCATTGAAGGTGTGTCAGCGAGGTTTTTCCCACTGAAGATTCCTAGTGGCTCTGTCGACAGGCTGTTTGGCCCACCGAAGGTGCCAACGGGATGTTTTGCCACCAAAGGTGCACCAATGGGCTGTTTTTCCCACCAATGGGTTGTTTTGCGCACGAAAGGTGCACTAACATGTTGTTTAGCCTGCCAAAGGTACACCGATGGGCTATTTTTCCCACCGAAGATGCCTAGTGACCATGTGGATGGGATGTTTTGCCAACCAAAGGTTCTATTCTTCCCACTAAAGAACAGAACCTTTGGTTGGCAAAACATCCCACTAAAGGTGCACCAATGTGCTGTTTTTCCCACCGAAGATGCTTAGCAGCCCTACTGACTAGTTGTTTCGCCCACTGAAGGTGCCCAATGGGCTGTTTTGCGCAACGAAGGTGCCAACAGTATGTTTTGCCACCAAAGGAGCACCAACGGGCTATTTTTCCCACTGAATGTGCGCCAAGGTTTTGTTTTTCCTACCAAAGGTGCCTAAGGACTGTGTTGACAGGCTATTTTTCCCACAGAAGGTGCACCAACGTGTTGTTTAGCCCGCCGAAGGTGCATCAACGGGCTATTTTTCCCTCTGAAGGTGCCTAGCAATCGTGTGGACGGGATGTTTTGCCAACCAAAGGTGCACCAACGGGCTATTTTTCCCACCAAAGGTGTCTAGCAACACCATCGATGAGCTATTTGGTCGACAGAAGGGGCACCAACGTGTTGTTTTTCACATCGAAGGTGCCTAGCGATGGTGCCGATGGGCTGTTTTACCCATCAAAGGTGCGCCAATGGGTTGCTTAGGCCACCAAAGGTGCACCGATGGCTTATTTTTCCCATCAAAGGTGCCTAGGGACCCTGTGGATGGGCTGTTTTGCCAGCCAAAGGTCCACCAACGTGCTATTTTTCCCACCAAAGGTGCCTAGTGATCCTGCCAACGGGCTGTTTGGCCCACAGAACGTGTACCAACATGCTATTTTTCCGACCCAAGGTGTCTAGCGATGGTGACGATGGGCTATTTTGCCCGCTGACGTTGGACCAATGTGTCATTTTTCCCACAAAAGAAGCCTAGTGACTGTTCCGAAGGGCTATTTTGCCCAACGAAGGTGAACCAAGGTACTGTTTTACCCACCGAAGGACCCCAACGGTCTGTTTTACCCACCAAAGGTGCACCAACGTGCCGTTTTTCCCATCGAAGACACCTAGCGATTGTGCCAATGGATTGTCTTGCCTATCGAAGGTGGCCAACGGGCTATTTTGCCACCAAAGGTGTCAACGGGCTGTTTTGCCACCAAAGGTGCGCCAACATGCAAATTTTTCCATCAAAGCTGCCCAATGGGCTCTTTTTCCCACACAAGGTGCCTAGTGACAATGCTGACGAGCTGTTTTCCCCACCGAAGGTGCATCAACAGGTTGTTTGGCTCACCAAAGGTGCTTGGAAACTATATAAAAGGGCTATTTGGTCTACCAAAGGTGTGCTGACGTGCTATTTTGCCCACCGAAGATGTCTCACAGGCTTTTTTGCCCACCGAAGATGCCTAACTATCGTGTCGAAGGGCTGTTTTTCCCACCCAAGGTGAAGCAATGTATTGTTTTGCCCGTTGAAGCTACCCATCGGGCTATTTTTCCCACCGAAGGTGAACCAACGTGTTGTTTTGCCCACCGAAGGTGCCCAACAAGTCGTTTTGAACACTGAAGGTTCCTAACAACCCCTCCGATGGGCTATTTAGCCCATTTTCCCGCCAAAGGTGCACCAACGGGTTGTTTTGCCCACAGAAGGTGCCTAACGACCTTTCCAAAGGGTTGTTTTATCGACCGAAGGTGCACCAACATGCTATTTTGCCAACCGAAGGTGCCTAGCAAGCTGCTTTTGTCATTGAAGGTGCACAATCGGGTTGTTTTTCCCACCAAAGCTGCCTAGCAACCACGCTGATAGGCTGTTTTGCCAACCGAACGTGCACCGACATGTTGTTTTTCCCAACGAAGGTGCTTAGCGACCGGACCGAAGGGTTGTTTTCCTCACCAAAGGTGCACCAACATGCTATTTTCCCCACCGACGGTGCCCAACAAGCTATTTTCCCACCGAAGGTGCCTAGTGACCATGCCGATGGGCTGTTTGGCCCACCAAAGTTGAACCAACGTATTGTTTTGCCTACGAAGGAGCCCCTAATTGATTGTTTTCCCACCAAAGGTGCCTAGCGACTGTGCCGGCTTGCCATTTTTCCCACCGAAGGTCAACCAACAATCTATTTTTCCCGTCGAAGGTGCTTAGAGGCCATGTCAATAGGCTATTTTGCCCACCGAAGGCCAAATTGGCTGCTTACTACCATCAAAGATGCACAACCATGTTGTTTTTCCCACCAAAGACACCCAAGTGGCTCTTTTTCCCACAGAAGGTGCCTGGCAACCATGCCAATGAGTTGTTTTTCCCTACCGAAGGTGCACCAGCGAGTTGTTTTACCTATCAAAGGTGCCCAACGACTATACCAAATGACCATTTTGCTCACTGAAGGTGTGCTGACGTGTAGTTTTAGCCACCAAAGGTGCCTAACAGGCATTTTTTAGCACCGAAGATGCCTAATGATCATGTTGAACAACTATTTTGCCAAGTGAAGGTGAATCAATGAGATGTTTTACCCACTGAAGGTGCCCATCGGGCTATTTTTCCCACCGAAAGTGCACCAATGTGTTGTTTTGCCCACCGAATGTGCATAGCGACCCTGCCGACCAGCTATTTCGCCTACCAATGGTGCCCAACGAGCTATTTTTTCCACCTAAGGTGCCTAACAACTATGCCAATGGGTTGTTTTGCCCATCGAAGGTGCACAAACGGGTTGTTTTTCCCACAAAAGGTGCTTAGCATCCCTATCGAGGAGATTTTCCTATCGAAGGTGCCCTAATGTACTATTTTTTCTGTCAAAGGTATCGAACAACTATGTTGATTGGCTGTTTTACCCATCGAAGGTGAACCAATGTCTTGTTCTTCCTATTGAGGTGCTTAGGGACCCTGCCGATGGGCTGTTTTGCCCACCGAAGGCACACCAACGTTCTATTTTTCCCATTGAAGATGCCTAGCGACCCTACCGACGGGCTGTTTTTCCTACCTAAAATGCCTAGTGACCGTGCCGACGGGCTGTTTGGCCCATAGAAGGTGTACCAACGTGCTATTTTTCCTAACGAATGTGTCTAGCAACAGTGCCGATGGGCTATTTTGCCCACCAAAGGTTTGTTTTTTGCACCAAAGGTGCTTAGCGACGGTGCCGACGGGTTATTTTTCCCACCAAAGGTGCACCAACATGTTGTTTTCCCATCGAAGGTGCCTAGTGACTGTACTGAAGGGCTGGTTTGCCCACCGAAGGTGAACCAACGTATTGTTTTGCCTACCTAAGGAGCCAAACGGGTTGTTTTTCCCAACAAAGTACCTAGCGACTATGCTGACGTGCCATTTTGCCCACCAAAGGTGCACCAACGTGCTATTTTTCCCATTGAAGGTGCTTAAAGGCCATGCCAACGGGCTATTTTGCCCACCGAAGGTGCCAAACGAGCTGTTTACCCTACCAATGATGCCAACAGACTATTTTGCCACTAAAGGTGCACAACCATCCTGTTTTTCCCACCGATGGTGCCCAAGTGGCTCTTTTTCCTACAGAAGGTGCCTAGCGATCGTGCCAACGAGCTGTTTTCCCAATCGAAGGTGCACCAACGGGTTGTTTTGCCTATCAAAGGTACCCAATGAGTGTACCAAAGGGCTATTTTGCCTACTGAAGTTACATCAATGTGCTTTTTTTCCCACCGAAGGTGCCTAATGACCCTATCGATGGGCTGTTTGGCCCACAAAAGCTACACCAACGTGCTGTTTTTGCTACAAAATGTGTTTAACAATGGCACCGATGGATTGTTTCGCCTACCCAAGGTGAAACAAGGGGATGATTTTCCCACCGAAGGTGTCTAGCGACCATGCTGACGGGCTGTTTTACCCACCGAAAGTGGACCAACGTGTTGTTTTTCCCATCGAAGGTGCCTAGCGACCACACCCAAGGGCAGTATTGCCAACTAAATTTGAACCAACGTATTGTTTTACCCACTGAAGGAACTCAACAGGATATTTTTCCCACAGAAGGTGCTTAGTGACCGTGCTAATGTGTTGTTTTCTGCACAGAAGGTGCACCAACGGGCTGTTTTGCCAACCAAAGGTGCCTAGAAATCATGCCAAAGGGTTGTTTTACACATTAAAGGTTTGCCGACATGCTGTTTTTCCCACTGAAGGTGCCCAACGGGCTATTTTTATCATTGAAGATACCTAGCCACTTTGTCAAAAGGTTGTTTTGCCCACTAAAGGTGAACCAACGTGTTGTTCTGCCTACCGTAGGTTCCCATTGTGTAGTTTTCCCACCGAAGGTGCCTACCCATTGTGTTGACGGGCTGTCTTGCCCAGCAAAAGTGAACCAACAAGCTGTTTTGCCCATTAAAGGTGCCCATCGAATGGTTTTTCCCAACTAAGGTGCCTACCAATCGTGTCAATGTGCCCATAGAAGGTGCACCAACATGCTGTTTTTCCCACCGAAGCTGCTCAACGGGTTGTTTTTACCACCAAAGGTGCCTAACAACTGTGTCAATGTGCCGTTTTCTCACCGAAGGTGCCTAGGGACCCTGCCGAAGTGTTATTTCACCCACCAAAGGTTCACCAACGTGATGTTTTTTTCACCAAATGTGAACCAACATGCTCTTTTTTCCACCGAAGGTGCCCAATGAGCTATTTTTCCCACCGAAGGTGTCTAGCCATCATGCTGACAAGCTGTTTTGCACACCTAAGGTGCACCATTGTGCTATTTTTCCTACCAAAGGTGCCTAACGGGTTGTTTTTCCCACCCAAGGTGCCTAGCAGCCTTGCCAACATTTCGTTTTTCCCATCGAAGGTGCCTAGCGACCCTACGAAAGTGCTATTTACCCACTGAAGGTGGCTGGAGACTATATCAACGTGCTATTTTGCCCTCCAAAGGTGCCCAACGGACTGTTTTTTTCACTAAAGACACCGAGCGACTGTGCCAAACGGTTGTTTTGCCACCAAAGGTGCACTAACATGTTGTTTTGCCCATCGAAGGTGCTCGATGGGCTATTTTATCCACTGAAGGTACCTAGTGGCCCTGCCGATGGGCCATTTTGCCCACCAAAGGTGTCCAACGGGCTATTTTTCCCACTAAAGGGGCCTAGTGACCATGTAAACAAGCTATTTTGCCCACCGAAGATGCACCAACGAGGTGTTTTGCACATTGAAAGTGCCTAGCGACCTTGTCGAAAGGCTATTTTTTCCCACCCAAGGTGAACTAAGGGGTTGCTTTTCCCATTGAAGGTGCCTAGCGATTGTGTCGACCGGCTGTTTTGCCCACCAAAGGTCCACCAACATGTTGTTTTTTGCACCCAAGGTGCCTAGTGATCATACCCTAGGGCTATTTTGCCCATTGAGCATGAACCAACTTATTGTTTTGCCCATTGAAGGAACTCAACAGGATATTTTGCCCGTAGAAGGTGCCTAGCGACCGTGCCAATATGCTATTTTCCACTTCGAAGGTGCACCAACAGGCTATTTTGCCCACCAAAAGTGCCTAACGATCATGCCAAAGGGTTGATTTGCTGATTAAAGGTGTACCGACGTGCTGTTTTACCCATTAAAGGTGCCCAATGGGTTGTTTTTATCATCGAAGAAACCTAGCCACTGTGCTAAGTGACCGTGTCGAAGGGCTTTTTTCCCACCAAATGTGCACCAACGTGCTATTTCACCCATCGAAGGTACCCAACATGTTGTTTTTTCCCACCGAAGGTGCCTAGGGACCTTGCCGACATATTGTTTTTCCCACCAAAGGTGGGCAAAAGGTTGTTCTGCTCCCAAAGGTGCACCAACGGGCTGTTTTTCTCACCGAAGGTACCTAGCGACCCTACCGACGGGCTGTTTTTCTCATCAAAGGGGCTTAGCAACCGTGCTAAAGGGCTGTTTTGCCCATTGAAGGTGAACTAATGTACTATTTTGCCCACTAAAGATGCATATCCACCATGTCGACGAGTAGTTTTGCCCACCGAAGGTGCACTAACATGCTATTTTTCCCACCAAAGATGCTTAGTGGCCTTGATGATGAGCTATTTTGCCCTCCGAACGTACCAACGAGATGTTTTTCCAGCAAATGCTCCAATGGGCTATTTTTCCCATCGAAGGTGCCTAGCAACCGTGCTGAGAGGTTGTTTTTCCCACCAAAGGTGCACAAAGGTGTTGTTTTTCCCACCGAAGGTGCCAAATGATGGTGTTGACTGGCTATTTTGCCCACTGAAGGTGCACCAACATTTTATTTAGCCCAGCGAACTTGCACTAGTAGGCTACTTTTCCCATTAAAGGTGCTTAGCAACCATGCAGACGGGTTGTTTTGCCCACCTAAGATGCACCAATATGTTATTTTTTGCACCGAAGATGCCTTGCGACGATGTGGATGGGTTGTTTTTCCCACCAAAGGTGTAACAACATGATATTTTACCCACTGAAGGTGCCTAGTGACCCTGCCGAGGGGCTGTTTAGCCTATAGAAGGTGCACTAACGTGCTATTTTTCCCACTGAAGGTGTCTAGCAACGGTGCTGATGGGCCATTTTGCCCATCGAAGGTGAACCAATGGGTTATTTTTCCCACCGAAGGTGCCTAGCGGTTGTGTCGACGGGTTGTTTTGCCCATCGAAGGTGCCTAGTGACCATGCCGAAGCGTTGTTTTCCCAACAAAGGTGAACCAACGTACTGTTTTTCCCACTGAAGGACCTCAACAAGTTGTTTTTCCCATCGAAGGTACTTAACGACTGCGCCAACAAGCTGTTTCGTCGATCTAAGATGCCTAATGGGTTGTTTTGCTGACCGAAGGTGCCAACGGGCTCTTTTGTCACTGAAGGTGCCCCAATATGCTATTTTTCTCACTGAAGGTGCCCAACAGGCTCTTTTTCCCATAGAAGGTGCCTAGCGACCTTGACAATGGGCTGTTTTTCCCAACGAAGATGCACCAACATGCTGTTTTGCCCATCGAAGATGTCTAGCGACTATGCCCAAAGGTTGTTTTGCCCTCGAAGGTGTGCCGATGGACTGTTTTTCCCACCAAAGGTGCTCCAATGTGTTATTTTCCCATCGAAGGTGCCTAGCAGCCATGTCAACTAGTTGTTTTGGCCATCGAAGGTGCCAACTTGCTGTTTTACCAATGAAGGTGCACCAACGGCCTCTTTTTCCCACAAAAGGTGCCCAATGGCCTCTTTTTCCCATCGAAGGTGCCCAATGACCACCTTTTCCCACAAAAGGTGCCTAGCGATTGTGCCAACGAGCTGTTTTCCCCACCGAAGGTACACTGACGGGTTGTTTTGCCCACCAATGGTTCACCAACGTGTTGTCTTTCTCGCTGAAGATGCCTAACGGCTGTGCAGACGGGCTGTTTGCCCATAAAAGGTACACCAACGTGCTATTTTTCCCACCTAAGGTGTCTACTAATAGTGCCAATAGGTTGTTTTTCCCACCGAAGGTGAACCAAGGGATTGTTTTTCCCATCGAAGGTGCCTAGCAACCGTATCGACGGGCTGTTTTTCCATCAAATGTGGACAAACGTGATGTTTTGCCCATCGAAGGTACCCAACGTGTTGTTTTTCCCGCCGAAGATGCCTAGTGGCCTTTCTGACATGTAGTTTTGCCCACCGAGGGTGTTAACGAGCTGTTTTGCCACCAAAGGTGAACCAACGGACATGTTTTTCCCATCGAAGATGCCTAGCGACCCTACTGATGAGTTGTTTTTCCCACTGACAATGCCTAGCGACCCCACAGATGGGCTGTTTTTCCTATCGAAGGTGCAGGAAGGTGTTGTTTTTCCCACCGAAGGGGCCTAACGACCATGCCATCGGACTATTTTGCCTACCGATGGTGAACCAAGGGGTTGTTTTCCCCATCAGAGGTTCCTAGCGACTGAAGGTTCACCAATGGGTTGTTTTTCCCATTGAAGGTGCCTAGCAAACATGCCAACGGACTGTTTGCCCACAGAAGGTGCACCAACATGCAGTTTTTCTCATCGAAGGTACCTAGCAACAGCGCTGAAGGGTTGTTTTGTCCATCAAAGGTAAACCAACATACTGTTTTGTACACTGAAGGAGCATAACGGGTTGTTTTTCCCTCTGAAAGTACCTAGCCACCATGTCGACGAGTTATTTTGCCTACAAAAGGTGCACCAACGTGTTGTTTTTCCCATCGAATGTGCTTAGTGGCCTTTTTGCCCACCGATGGTGGACCAACTAGCTATTTTTCCCACAAAAGTTGCCCAACGGGTTATTTTGGCCACCGAAGGTGCCAACGGGTTGTTTTGCCTATCGAAGGTGCCCAACACGCTATTTTTCCCACTGAAGATGCCTAATGGGCTCTTTTTCACACAAAAGATGCCTAGTGACCATGCCAACAGGCTATTTTTCCCATCGAAATTGCACCGACGGGTTGTTTTGCTTACTGAAGGTGCCTCGTAACTGTGCCAATTGGTTGTTTTTCCCACAAAAGGTGCCTCGCAACCATCTTGACCGGCTATTTTGCCCATCGAGGTGCCCAACAGACTATTTTTCCCACCGAAGGTACCTAGTGATCTTGCCAAAGTGCTATATTATCCTACCGAAAGTGCACAAACATGCTGTTTTGACCACCGAAGGTGCCCAATGGGCTATTTTCCCACCGAAGGTGCCTAATGACCCTTTTGGCGGCTATTTTGCCCATTGAAGGTGCCCAACGATTTGTTTTTCCTAAGCCTAGCGACCATGCAAACGGATGGTTTTGCCCACCGAAGGTGCACAAATGAGTTGTTTTGCCCATTCAAGGTGCCTATCGACCTTGTCGAAGGGCTCTTTTGCCTATTGAAGGTGTACCAACATGTTGTTTTTCCCACCGAAGGTGGACAAGCGCTCTTTTTTCCAAAGAAGGTGCCTAGTGACTGTGCCAATGGCTTGTTTTACCCATCTAAGGTGCACCCATAGGTTGTTTTACCAATCAAAGGTGCCTAACAACTGTGCCGAAGGGTTGGTTTGCCCACTGAAGGTGAACCAACATGATGTTTTACCCACCGAAGTTGCCCAACGGGCTCTTTTTCTGACAAAAGTGCCTAGCGATCATGCTGACGGGCTATTTTGCCTACTGATGGTGCATCAACGTGTTGATTTTCCCACCAAAGATATCGAAGATGCATTAACGTGTTCTTTTGCCCACCGAAGTTGCCTAGCGACCATTCCAAAGGATTGTTTTACCCACCGAAGGTATGCCGATGGGCTATTTTGCCTACCAAAGGTGCACCAAAGTGTTGTTTTTCCCATCAAAGGTGCTTGGTGGTCGTGCCAATAGGTTGTTTTGCCTACTGAAGGTGCCTCACAGTCTGTTTTGGCCACCAAAGATGGTAACGGGCTGTTTTGTAACCGAAGGTGCACCAACATGTTGTTTTTCCCAATGAAAGCGCTCAACAGGCTCTTTTTCAAATAAAAGGTGCCTAATGATCATGCCAACGGATTGTTTTCCCCATCAAAGGTGCATTAACGAGTTGTTTTGCCCACCAAATGTGCCTAGTGATCGGGCCAAAGGGCTATTTTGCCTACTGAAGGTGAACCAACATGTTGTTTTGCTCACCAAAAGTGCCCATCAAGTTGTTTTTCCACCAAAGGTGCACCAAAGTGTTGATTTTCATACCAAAGGTGCCTAGTGACTATTTCGAAGGACTATTTTTCCCACTGAATGTGCGCCAATGTGCTGTTTTTCCCACCAAAGGTGCCCAATGAGCCTTTTTTTCCGTCATAGGTGCGTAGCGACTGCACAGACGTGTTGTTTTCCCACCGAAGGTGCTTAGCGACCCTACTGACAAGTTATTTTTCCCGCCAAAGTTGCACTAATGTGTTGTTTTTCCCACCGATGGTGTCTGGCCACCATGCCGATGGGTTATTTTGCCCACTAAAGGTGAACCATAGGGTTGTTTTTCCAATCGAAGGTGCCTAGTAACCGTGCCGATGGGTTGTTTTCCCTCCAAATATGCACCAACACGCCGTTTTGCCCACCGAAGCTACACCAACACGCCGTTTTGCCTACCAAAGCTGCACCATCGTGCTATTTTTCCCACCGAAGATGCCTAGCAGCCCTGCTGATGGATTATTTTTGCCACCGAATGTAACCAACAGGTTATTTTTCCAGCAATGGTGCACCAACAGGCTATTTTTCCCACCAAAGGTGCCAAGCAAACGTGCCGACGAGCTGTTTTTCCCACCTAAGGTTTGTCAACGTGTTGCTTTTCTCACATAAGGTGCACAAAGGTGTTGTTTTTTCCCCCGAAGGAGCCTAACGACTGTGCCAATGGGTTGTTTTGCCCTCCAAAGGTACTCCAATGTGTTGTTTAGCCCACCAAAAGTGCACCAACTTTTTTTTCCCATCGAAGTTGCACCGATGTTATATTTTTTCCACTAAAGGTGCCCAACAGGCTATTTTTCCCACCAGAGGTGCATTGATAGGTTGTTTTTCCCATCGAAGGTGCCTAACGGTTGTGCCATTGGGAAGTTTTTCCCACAAAAGGTGCCTAGCGACCATGCCAAAGGGCTATTTTGTCACTAAAGGTTAACCAACATGCTGTTTTCCTACAAAAAGGTGCCAACGTGTTTTTTTTTCCCACCTATGGTGACTAGCAACCCTGCCGAATGGCTTTTTTCCTATCAAAAGTGCAACACTGTGCTGTTTTTCCCAGCAAAGGAACCAAGGGGCAAAGTCAATGGGATGTTTTGCCCACCAAAGGTGCACCAACATGCTATTTTGCCCACCAAAGATGTCTAGCAGGCTGTTTTTCCCACCAAAGGTGCCTAGTGACCATGCTGATGGGATGTTTTACCCACTGAAGGTGCACCGACGTATTTTTTTCCCATCGAAGGTGCCTAGCGACCTTGCCAACGGGCTGTTTGGCCCATAGAAGGTGCATCAACGTTCTGTTTTTCCCATCAAATGTGTCTAGCGACGGTGCTGATGGGCCATTTTGCCTACCGAAGGTGAACCAAGGGGTTGTTTTTTCCACCGAAGGTGCTTGGCGACTATGCCAAAGGGTTGTCTTGCCCATTGAAGGTGCCTAGTGATTGAAGGTCCACAAATAAGTTATTTTTCCTACCGATGGTGCCCAGCAACCATGCCAACGGACTATTTTACCCATAAAAGGTACACCAACATGCTATTTTTCCCACCGAAGGTGCCTAGCAAATGTACTAAAGGGCTATTTTGCCCACCGAAGGTGAATCAATGTATTGTTTTACTGACGGGCTATTTTGCCCACCAAAGGTGTACCAACGTGTTATTTTTCCCA
Source organism: Erythroxylum rotundifolium (assembly GCA_027563915.1). NCBI lineage: Eukaryota > Viridiplantae > Streptophyta > Magnoliopsida > Malpighiales > Erythroxylaceae > Erythroxylum > Erythroxylum rotundifolium. Next base: position 19,278 of record JAOSBO010100467.1, on the reverse strand, counting down.
CTGAAGGTGCCTACCGAGAGGCTGTTTAGCCCATAAAAGGTGCACCAACGTGCTATTTTTCCCACTGAAGGTGTCTAGTAACGGTACTAATAGGCCATCTTGCCCATCGAAGGTGAACCAATGGGTTGTTTTTCCTATCGAAGGTGCCTAGCGACTGTGTCGACGGGTTGTTTTGCCCATCGAAGGTGCCTAGTGACCATGCCGAAGCGTTGTTTTCCTAATGAAGCTGAGCCAACGTATTGTTTTGCCCGCCAAAGGACCTCAACAAGTTGTTTTTCCCACCGAAGGTACTTAATGACTGCATTGATGGGCTGTTTTGCCCATCTAAGGTGCGTAGTGATCATGCTAAAGGGTTGTTTTGCCTACCAAAGCTTTGCTGACCGGCTGTTTTGCCCTCCAAATGTGCACCAACATGCTATTTTTCCTATGGAGGTTCCTAGCTGCCGTGCCAACTGGCTGTTTTGCCAACCGAAGTTGCCCAACGGGCTGTTTTGACCATCAAAGGTGGCAACAGGCTATTTTCCCAGCGAAGGGGCACTAACATGTTGTTTTTTCCACCGAAGATGCCCAACGGGTTCTTTTTTCGTATAGAATGTGCCTAGCAATTGTGCCAACGAGATGTTTTCCCCACCAAAGGTGCACTGATGGGTTGTTTTACGCAGTAAAGGAGCACCAACCTGTTGTTTTTCTCACAAAAGGTGTACTAACGGGTTGTTTTACCCACCAGGAGCCTAACGACTGTATCAAAGGGTTGTTTTGCCTACCGAAGGTGTGCCAACGTGCAGTTTTGCCCATCAAAGTTACCTAACGAGTTTTTTTAGCAACAAAGATGCCTAACGATCGTGTTGAAGGGATGTTTTGCCCATCGAAGGTGAACCAGTGGGCTGTTTTGCCCACTGAAGGTGCCCATCGGGTTATTTTTCCAATTGAAGGTGTACCAACGTGCTATTTTGCCCACCGAAGGTGTGCAACAAACTATTTTTCCCACCAAAGGTGCTTAGCAACTGTGCAAAATAACCCTTTGGCATGGTTGCCCACCGAAGGTGTGCCGATGGGTTGTTTTGCCCTCTGAAAGTGCACCAACGTGTTGTTTTTCTCATCAAAGGTCCCTACCGGCCGCACCAACTCGGCTGTTTTGCCTACCGAAGTTGCCCAATGGACTATTTTTCCCACCGAACTTGCCAATGGGCTGTTTTGCCACCAAAGATACACCAACATGTTGTTTTTCCAACGAAGGTGCCCAATGGGCTCTTTTTTCGATAGAAGGTGCCCAGCAACCATGCCAACGGGCTGTTTTCCCCGCCAAAGTTACACTAATGAGTTGTTTTACCCACCAAAAGTGCACCAACGTGCTATTTTTTCCATCGAAGGTGCACCAACAGGTTGTTTTGCCCACAAAAGGTGCCTAGCGATTGTATCAATGGGCTATTTTGCCCACCAAAGGTGTGCCGACGTGCAACTTTGCCCATCGAAGGTGCCTAACTAGCTTTTTTAGCATCGAAGATGCCTAACGACCATGTTAACGGGCTGTTTTACTCAACGAAGGTGCCCATCAGGCTATTTTTCCCACCAAAGGTGCACCAATGTACTGTTTTGCCCACTAAAGGTGCGCAACGAGCTATTTTTCCCATAGAAGGTGCTTAGCGACCCCGCACAACGGGCTGTTTTGGCCACCAATGGTGCCCAACAGGCTATTTTCACACTGAAGGTGTCTAACAACTGTGCCTACTGGTTGTTTTGCCTACCGAAGGTGCCTAGCGACTATGCCCAAGTGCTGTTTTGCCCACCAAAGGTCTGCCGACAGGATGTTTTGCCCACTGAAGGTGCACCAACGTGCTGTTTTTCCCATCGAAGATTCCTAACAGTTGTGCCAACTAGCTAGTTTGCCCACCAAAGTTGCCCAACAGGTCGTGCCAACGTGCAAATAAGCTGTTTTGCCCACCGAAGGTGCACCAATGTGTTGTTTAGCCCACCGAAGGTGCACCAACGTTCTATTTTTCCTACCAAAGGTGCCTAGTGACCATGCTGATGGGAAGTTTTGCCCACTGAAGGTGTACCAATGTGCTATTTTTCCAACCAAAGGTGCCTAGCGACCTTGCTGATGGGCTGTTTGGCCCACAAAAGATGCACCAACGTTCTATTTTTCCCACCGAAGGTATCTAGCGATGGTGCTAATAGTCTATTTTCCCCATCGAAGGTGAACCAAGGGGGTTATTTTTCCCATCGAAGGTGTCAAGCAATTATGTTGACGGGGTTGTTTTGCCCACCAAAGGTGCCTAGCTATTGAAGGTCCCCCAACTGGTTTTTTTCCCACCGATGGTGCGTAGCGACTGTGCCAAGGGGTTGTTTTGCCCACAGAAGATGCACTAACGTGCCAGTTTTCCCACTGAAGGTGCCTCGCAAAAGCTCTGAAGGGTTGTTTTGCCCACCAAAGATGAACCAACATACTGTTTTACTAACCGAAGGAGCCCAATGGGCTGCTTTGCCCACCAAAGTTACCTAACCACTGTGACGATGGGCTGGTGTGCCTAGTGACTGCCCTAATGGGTTGTTTCCCCTTGAAGGTGCACCAATGGGTTGTTTTGCCGACTGAAGGTGCCTAGCGACCCTACCGATGAGCTATTTGGCCAACAGAAGGTTCACCAATGTCCTGTTTTTCCCACCGAAGGTGTCTAGCGACAGTGCCGATGGGCTGGTTTGCCCACCAAAAGTGAACCAAGGGGTTGTTTTTCCCACCAAAGGTGTCTAGTGACTTTGCTGATGGTTGTTTTACTAGCTGAAGGTGTTTAGAAACCGAAGGTCCACCAACGGGTTGTTTGTCCCACCGAACTTGACTAACGACCGTGCCAACCGGCTGTCTTTCCCACAGAAGGTGCACCAACGTGTTGTTTCTCCTACCAAAGATGCCGAGCAACCGTGCCGAAAGGTTGTTTTGCCCACCAAAGGTGAGCCTACGTACCGTTTTTCTCACCAAACTTACCCAATGAGCTATTTTTCCCACAAAAGATGCCTAGTAACCATGCCAATATGCCCTTTTTCCCACCGAAGGTGGCTATCAACCCTGTCAAAGTGCAATTTTGCCCACTGAAGATGCACCAACGTGTTGTTTTGCCCACAGAAGTTGCCCAACAAGCTGTTTTTCCTACCACAGGTGCTTAGCGACCGTGCCGATGTCCTATTTTTCCTAAAGAAGCTGCTTAGCGATCGTGTCAACGGGCTATTTTGCCCACACAAGGTGCAACAATGTGCTATTTTTCCTATAAAAGGTGCCTAGTGGCCAGGCCAACGGGCTATTTTGCCCATGAAAGGTGCCCAATGGCTGTTTTTCCCACCGAAGGTGAACCAACATGCTATTTTTCCCACCGTAGATGCCCAACGGGCTCTTTTTCCCATACAAGGTGCCTAGCAATTATGTCAAAGGGTTGTTTTGCCCACCAAAGATGTGATGACGTGCTGTTTTGCCCACCGAAGGTGCCCAATGGGCGGTTTTTCCCACCGAAGATGTCTAGTGACTGTGCTGATGGGCTATTTTGCCCATCAAAGGTGAACCAATGTGTAGTTTTTCCCACCGAAGGCACCCATTGGGAAGTTTTCCCTCTTAAGGTGCCTACCCACCGTGTTAATGGACTGTCTTGCCAACCCACGGTGAACCAATGTGCTGTTTTGCTCACCAAAGGTGCCCATCAGGCAATTTTTCCCATCGAAGGTGCCTACTGACCATGCTAATGGGTTGTCTTGCCCACAGAAGGTGCACCAATGTGTCTTACCCACAGAAGGTGCACCAAGTGCTATTTTGCCCACCGAATGTGCACCAACGTGCACCCACTGAAGGTTAACCAAGGGGTTGTTTTACCCATTGAAGGTGCCTACCGACTATGTCGACGGGTTGTCTTGCCCATCAAAGGTGCACCAACGTGTTGTTTTTCCCACCGAAGGTGCCCGATGAGCTGTTTTTCCCACCGAAGGGTTCTTTTACCTGTTGAAGGTGTGCCGATGGGCTGTTTTGATCTCCAAATGTGCACCTATGTGTTGTTTTTCCCATCAAAGGTTCCTAGTAGCCGTGGAAACTAGCTAGTTTGTCCACCAAAGTTTCCCAACGGGCTGTTTTGCCCAACAAAGGAGTCAATGGACTTTTCTGCTACCGAAGGTCCACCAATATGTTGTTTTTCCCGCCGAAGGTGCCCAAGTGGGTCTTTTTCCCATTGAAGGTGCCTATTGACCATGCCAAAGGGCTGTTTTCCCCATCAAAGCTGCACTGACAGGTTGTTTTGCCCACCGAAGGTGCACCAACATGTTATTTTTCCCACCAAAGGTGCACCAACCAGTTGTTTTTCCTCCCAATGGTACCTAGCGACTGTATTGAAGGGCTATTTTGCCTACTGAGGGTGTCCCAACGTGCTATTTTACCCACCAAAGGTGCCTAATCGGCTTTTCTTAGCACTGAAGATGCCTAAGAACTGTGTTGAAAGGTTGTTTTGTCCACCAAAGGTGCCCATCGGGCTATTTTTCATGCTGAAAGTGCACCAACTTGTTGTTTTGCCCACTAAAGATGACCAACAAGCTAATTTTCCTTATCGAAGATGGCAACAAGCTTTTTTTCCACTAAAGGTGAACCAACATGTTGTTTTTCCATCGAAATTGCCCAATGAGGTCTTTTTCCTACAGAAGGTGCCTAGTGACTCTGCCAATGGCCTGTTTTCCCCACCGAAGGTGCACTGACGGGTTGTTTTATCCACTAAAGGCGCACCAACGTGATATTTTTCCCACCAAAGGTGCACCAACAGGTTGTTTTTCCCACCAAAGGTGCCTAGCGACCGTATCAAAGGGTTGTTTTACCCACTGACGATGCGCCGACGTGTTGTTTTGCCCATCGAAAGTGCCTAACAAGCTCTTTTTAGAACCAAAGATGCCTAAGGGCGATGTTGAAGGGCTATTTTGCCCACCAAAGGTGAACCAACGAGTTGTTTTGCCCACCGAAGGTGCCCATGGGGTTGTTTTTCCCACTGAAGGTGCACCAATGTTTTGTTTGGCCGCCGAAGATACCCAACGAGTTGTTTTTCCCACCAAAGATGCCTAGCGACCCCATCAACGAGCTGTTTTGCCATTTAAAGGTGCCCAAGGGGCTATTTTTCACATCGAAGGTGTCTAGCAACTGTGCCAACTGATTGTTTTACCCACCAAGGGTGCTGGAGACCTTGCAGAAGGGTTATTTTGCCCACCGAAGGTGTACCAACGGGTTATTTTACCCTCTAAAGGTGCATCAACGTGTTGTTTTTCCCATCGAAGGTTACTAGCGGCCATGCCAGCTAGCTGGTTTGCCCATCGAAGTTGCCCAATGGGCTGTTTTGCCATCAAAGGTGCATCAACTTGCTATTTTTCCCATCGAAGATGCCCAACGGGCTCTTTTTCCCACTGCAGGTGCCTTGCGACCGTGAGAATGGGTTGTTTTGCCGCCGAAGGTGGCAACGAGCTGCTTCGCTACTAAAGGTGCACCAACATGCTATTTTTTCCCACTAAAGGTGTCCAATAGGCTCTTTTCCCTACAGAAGGTGCCTAGCGACCGTGCCAACAGGCTATTTTGCCTGTCAAAGGTGCACTGACAGGTTGTTTTGCTCACCGAAGGTGCCTAGCGACCACGCCAAAGGGATGTTTTGCCTACCAAACGTGTGCCGATAGGTTGTTTTGCCCTCCAAATGTGCACCAATGTGCTATTTTTCCCATCAAAGGTTCCTGGTGGTTGTGCCAATTGGCTATTTTTCCCACCAAAGTTGCTCAAGGGGCTATTTTTCCCACCGAAGGTGCTAACGGGCTGTTTTGCCGCCAAAAGGGCACCAACATGTCGTTTTCTCCACCGAACATACCCAATGGGCTCTTTTTCCCACAGAAGGTGCCTAGCGACTGTGCCAACAGGCTGTTTTCCCCACCGAAGGTGCGCTGATGGGATGTTTTGCCCATCAAAGGTGCACCAATATGCTATTTTTCCCACCATAGGTGCCTAGCGACTGTATCAAAGGGCTATTTTGCCCATCAAAGGTGTGCCGACATGCTGTTTTGCCTACCGAACGTGCCTAACTAGCATTTTTTAGCATCGAAGATGCCTAACGATCATGTTGAAGGGTTGTTTTGCCCATCGAAGGTGCCCATCGGGCTGTTTTTCCCATCGAAAGTGTACCAACGTTTTCATTTGCCCATCGAAGGTGCCCAACGAGCTATTTTTCCCACCGAAGGTGCCTAGCGACCGTGCCCAAGTGTTGTTTTGCCCACTTAAAGTGTGTAGGTGGGCTGTTTTTCCCTCTGAAGGTGCACGAACGTGCTGTTTTTCCCATCAAAGGTTCCTAACAGTGGTGCCAACTGGCTATATTGCACATTGAAGTTGCCCAAAGGCTGTTTGACTAATTGAAGGTGCCAATAGGCTGTTTTGCCCATCCTAGTTGCACTAACAGGTTGTTTTACCCATCGAAGTTGAACCATCGTGATATTTTTCCCACTGAAGGTGCCTAGTGACCTTACCAATAGGCTATTTGACCCACAGGAGGTGTTTTCCCCATCGAAGCTATCTATGAACAATGCTGATGGGTTGTTTTGCCCACCGAAGGTGAACCAAAGGGTTGTTTTTCACACCGAAGGTGCCTAGCGACTATGCTGACGGGCTGTTTTTCCTACAAAAGGTGAACCAACATGATGTTTTTCCTACTGAAGGTGCCTAGCGACTATACTGAATGGCTATTTTGCTCACTAACGGTGAACCAACGTTTTTTTTTGCCTACCGAAGGAACCCAACAGGCTGTTTTTCTTGCCAAAGGTATCTAGCGACTATGTTGACGTGCTGTTTTGCCCACCAAAGGTGCACCAACGAGTTGTTTGTCCCATCGAAGGTGCCTAGCGGCCATGTCAATGGGCTATTTTGCACACTAAAGGTGCCAAATGGGCTGTTTTGCCTACCAATGGTGCCAACGGGTTGTTTTGTCACCGAAGGTGCACCAATATGTTATTTTTCCCACTAAAGGTGCCCAAGGGGCTCTTTTTCCCACAGAAGGTGCCTAGCAACCATGCCAACGAGCAATTTTCCCCATTGAAGGTGCACCAACACTTTGTTTTGCCCACCAAAGGTGCCTAGAGACTGTATCAAAGGGATGTTTTGCCCACTAAAGGTGTGTCATTGTGCTATTTTACCCACTGAAGGTGCCTAGTAGGCTTTTTTTTAGCATCGAAGATGCCTAAGAACCATGTCGAAGGGCTGTTATGCCCACCGAAGGTGAACCAACGTGCTGTTTTGCCCACGGAAGGTGTCCATCGGGCTGTTTTTCCTACCGAAGGTGCACCAATGTACTATTTTGCCCACTGAAGGGGCCCAACATATCGTTTTTCCCACCGAAGGTGCCCAACATATCGTTTTTCCCACCGAAGGTGCCTAGCGAGCCCGCCAATGGGCTGTTTTGGCCACCAAAGGTTACTAACTAGCTATTTCTCACACCGATAGTGTCTAGCAACTGTGCCAGTAGGTTGTTTTACCTACAAAAGGTGCACCGATGGGTTGTTTTACCCAAAGAAAGTTCCTAGCGACCATGCCAAAAGTTTGTTTTGCCCACCAAACGTGCACCAATATGTTGTTTTTCTCACTAAAGATGCTTAACGGCCCTACCGATTGGTTGTTTTGCCCACCGAAGGTGTCAGCGGGATGTTTTTCTACCAAAGGTACACCAACTGTCTATTTTTCCCATTGAAGGTGCCTAGCGACCCTACTGATTCATTGTTTTCCCCATCGAAGGTGGACCAAGGTGTTGATTTTCCCACCAAATATGCCTAATGACAGTGTAGACGCGCTATTTTGCACATCGAAGGTGCTTAGAGACTACACGGGTGGGCTGTTTAGCCCACCAAAGATGCACCAACGTGCTATACTGAAGGTGCCTAACGACCCAACCGATGGGCTGTTTGGCCCTCAGAAGCTGCACCAACGTGTTATTTTTCCCATCGAAGGTGTCTAACGATGATGTTGATGGGTTGTTTTGCCCACCGAAGGTACCCAATATGTTTTTTCCCACTGAAGATGCCCAATAGGCTATTTTTCCCACAGAAGGTGCCTAGCGATCGTGCCAACGAGCTATTTTCCCCACTCAAGGTGCCTAGCTATGGTGCCAAAGGGCTGTTTTGCCCACCACAGGTGCCCAATGGGCTGTTTTGCCCTCCGAAGGTGCACCAACGTGCTATTTTTCCCATTGAAGGTTCCTAGCGGCCGTGCCAACTAGTTGTTTTGCCCAACGAAGTTGCCCAATGGGCTGTTTTGCCCTCCAAAGGTACGTATGGGTTGTTTTGCCACCGAAGGTAGACCAACATGTTGTTTTTCCAACCGAAGTTACCCAGCAGACTCTTTTTTCCAAAGAAGGTGCCTAGCGACCATACCAATGGGTTGTTTACCCACCGAAGGTACATTGATGGGTTGTTTTGCCTACCGGAGGTTCACCAATGTGCTATTTTTCCCACCGAAGGTGCCTAATGACCCTACCGATAGGCTGTTTGGCCCATAGAAGGTCAATGAATGTACTGCTTTCCCACCAAAGGTGTCTAGCGACAGCGTGACCTTGCCAACAAGCTATTTTCCCCACTGAAGGTGCACCAACGAGTTATTTTTCCCACCAAAGGTGCCTAGCAACTGTATCAAAGGACTATTTTGCCCACCAAAGGTGTGCTGAAGTGGTGCTTTGCCCACCAAATGTGCCTAATGCGCTTTGTTTAGCACCAAAGATCCCTAACGATCTTGTCATCAACGTGTTGTTTTGCCCACTGAAGATACCCATCGGGTTGTTTTTCCTACCAACGTGCAATTTTACCCACCGAAGGTACCCAACGAGCTATTTTTCCTACCGAAGGTGCCTAGCGACCCCGACGACGGGCTGTTCTACCCATAAAAGGTGCGCAACGAGCTATTTTTCCCAGGGAAGGTGTCTAGAAATCATGCCAGCGATTGTTTTTTCATCAAAGGTGCACCGACGAGTTGTTTTGCACATAGAAGGTGCCTAGCGACTTTGCCAAAGAGCTGTTTAGCCCACCGAAGGTGCTCCAATGTGCTATTTTGCCCATCGAAGTTGCTCAATAGCTATTTTTCTCACCAAAAGGGCCTGGCGACAACGTCAACGGGCCATTTTGCCCGCCAAAGGTGCACCAATGGGCTATTTTTCCCACCAAAGGTGCCTAGCTACCGTGCCGACAAGCAGTTTTGCCAACCAAATGTGCACTGACATGTTCTTTTTCCCGCCGAAGGTGCTTAGCGACTAGGTCGAAGGATTGTTTTGCCCACCAAAGGTGCACCAATGTGCTGCTTTGCCCATCGAAGGTGCCCAATAGGCTATTTTCCCACCGAAGGTACATAGCGACCGTGCCAACGTGCTATTTTACCCACTGAAGGTGCACCATGCCGACAGGCTGTTTTGCCCAACGAAGGTGTGCCATCGTGCTGTTTTTCCCACCGAAGGATCCTAGCGACTGTGCCAAAGGACAGTTTTACCTACCAAAGCTGCACCAACATGCTGTTTTGCCCACCAAAGGTGCCCAACATGTTGTTTTTCCCACCTAAGGTACCTCCTGACCATGCCCACTGGCTATTTGGCCAATAAAAGGTGCACCAATGTCCTATTTTTCCCAGTGAATGTGCCTAGCGATAGCACCGATAGGCTGTTTTTTCCACCGAAGGTCAAGCAAGGGGTTGTTTTTCCCACCAAAGGTGCCTAGCAACTGTGCTGATGGGTTGTTTTGCCCTCCAAAGGTGCATCAACATACAGCTTTTTCCATGAAAGGTGCCTAGCGACCGTATCGAAGGGTTGTTTTTCCCACAAAAGGTGCACCAACATGTTTTTCCCACCGAAGGTGCCTAGCGATCACACCGAAGGGTTGTTTTGCCAATCGGAGGCAAACCAATGCATTGTTTTGCCAATCGAAAGAGCCCAACGGGCCTTTTTCTCACCACAGGTACCTAGTGACTATGCCGACGTGCCATTTTACCCACCGAAGGTGCACCAAAGTGTTGTTTTTCCCATCGATGGTGTCTCATGGTAATGCCAACGAGCTATTTTGACTATCGAAGGTGCCAAACAGATTGTTTTGCCCACCAATGATGCCAACGAGCTATTTTGCCATCGAAGGTGCACTAACATGTTGTTTTTCCCACCGAAAGGGACCAAAGGGCTCCTTTTCCCAATGAAGGTGCCTAGCGACCGTGGTAATGAGCTGTTCTCCCTAACGAAGGTGCACCAACGAGTTGTTTTGCCCACCAAAGGTTTTGAACGACTGTACCAAAGGGCTATTTTGCCCAGTGAAGGTGTGTCAACGTGCTGTTTTGCCCACCGAAGGTGTCTAACGGGCTTTTTTATCACTAAAGATGCCTAACGACCTTGTCGAATGGTTGTTTTGTCCATCGAAGGTGAACCAAAGTCTTATTTTGCCCACTGAAGTGCCCATCAGGCTATTTTTCCCACCAAAGGTGCACCAACATGTTGTTTTGCCCACCGAAGGTGGCCAATGAGTTGTTTTTCCCCACGAAGGTGCCTAGCGACCACACTGACGGGCTATTTTCCCCACCAAAGGTGCCCAACGGGTTATTTTTCCTACCAAAGGTGTCTAGCAACTATGCCAATGGGTTGTTTTACCCATCGAAGGTGCATCAACGGGTTGTTTTGCTCACAAAAGTTGCCTAGTGACCATACCATAGGGTTGTTTTGTTCACTGAAGGGGCACCAACTTGCTATTTGTCCAGCAAAGGGGCACCAATAGGCTATTTTTCCCACTAAAGGTTCATAGCGACCACGGGCTCTTTTTCCCACCAAAGGTGCACCAAGGTACTGTTTTTCACACCAAAGGTGCCTAACGACTATGCCGACGGGCTGTTTTGCCCACCGAAGGTGTACCAATATGTTGTTTAGCCCATTGAAGGTGCACCAACGGGTTGTCTTTCCCACCGAATGTGCGTAGGGACCTTGTGGATGAGCTATTTTGCCAATCAAAGGTGCACCAAAGCCCTGTTTTTCCCGCCGAAGGTGTTTAGCAACGGTGTAGATGGGCTATTTTTCCCATCGAAGGTGCACCAATGTGTTGTTTAGCCCACCGAAGGTGCACCGATGGGCTATTTTTCCCACCAAAGGTGCTTAGTGACCATGTGGCCAGGCTATCTGGTCAACACAAGGTGCACCAACGTGTTGTTTTTCCCACCGAAGTGCCTAGCTACCCTGTCGACGAGCTGTTTGACCTATAAAAGGTGCCCCATCTTGTTGTTTTTCCCACCGAACGTGTCTAACGACGGTGCTGATGGGCCGTTTTACCCACCAAAGGTAGACCAACGAGCTATTTTTCCTACCGAAGGTGCCTAGTAACTGTGCCAAAGGGTTATTTATCCCACCGAAGGGGAGCCAACATACTATTTTGCCCACTGAGGGATTCCAACGAGCAATTTTTCCCATAAAGGGTACCTATGACTGTGTCGAAGGGTCGTTTTACCCATCAAAGGTGCACCAATATAGTGCTTTTCCCATCGAAGGTGCCTAGCGGTCTTGCCAACGGGCTATTTTGCCCATCGGAGGTGCCCAATGGGCTGTTTTGCCCACCGAATGTGCCAACAGGTTGTTTTGCCACCCACGGTGCACCAACATGCTATTTTTCCCATAGAAGGTACCCAGCGAGCTCTTTTTCCCACATAAGGTGCCTAGCGACCGTGCTAACGGGTTATTTTCCCCATAGAAGGTGCGCAGAAGAATTTTTTTGCCCACCAAAGGTGCTTAGCGACTCTTCCAAAAGGCTAATTTGCTTACCGAAGGTGTGCCGGCAGGCTGTTTTGCTCATCGAAGATGTACCAATATGCTATTTTTCCTATGGAAGGTACCTAGCGACCGTGCGAATGAGTTGTTTTGCCCACTGAAGGTGCCCAACGGGCTGTTTTGCCCACTGAACATGCCAACGGGCTGTTTTGTCATTGAAGGTGCACCAACTGGTTCTTTTTCGCACTGAAGGTGCCCAACGGGCTGTTTTTCCCACTGAAGGTGCTTAGTGACCATGCCAACGAGTTGCTCTCCCTACTGAAGGTGCACTGATTCATTGCTTTGCCCACCAAAGGTGCCTAGCATTCGTGTCATCGGGCTGTTTTTCCCACTTAAGGTGCTCCAATGTATTATTTTTCACACTGAAAGTGCCTAGCGACTGTGTTGAAGGGCTGTTTTTCCTACCGAATGTGCACCAATATGTTGTTTTTCCCACGAAGGTGCCCAACAAGTCATTTTCCAATCACAAGTGCCTAGCGAACCATGCCGATGTGTTGTTTTTCCCACTGAAGGTACCAAGCAACTGTACCAACGAGCTGTTTTGCGCACTGAAGGTGCCTAGTGATCGTGCCAACAGGCTGTTTGGCCCACAAAAAATGCACCAACATGCTGTTTTTCCCACCGAAGGTGCCTAGCAATCATCCTAAAGGACTGTTTTGCCCACCGAAGGTGAACCAACTTACTGTTTTACCCAACAAAGGTGTACCAACTTGTTGTTTTTCCCATCAAAGGTTCCTAGTGACTTTGCCAAAGGGTTGTTTTGCCCACCGAAGGTGCCCAATGAGATGTTTTTCCCACTGAAGGTGCCTATGACCATGCCAACGAACTATTTAGCCCACTGAAGCTATACGAATGGGCTTTTTTCCCACCGAAGGTGCCTAGTTACGTTGGAACGGGCTATTTTACCCACCAAAGGGTTGTTTTGCCCACTGAAGGTGCCAACGAGCTGTTTTGCCATTGAAGGTGCACCAACATGCCTTTTTCCCACTGAAGGTGCCCAGTGGGCTCTTTTTCCCACAGAAGGTGCCTAGCTACCATTTCAATGTGCTATTTTCCCACTGAAGGTGCACCGACAGGTTGTTCTACCCACCGAAGGTTCCTAGCTACTATCGCAGTGGAATGTTTTTCCCAAAAAAGTTTCCTGGCTACCATGTCAAAGGGTTGTTTTGCCACCAAAGATGCCCAACGGGATGTTTTTCCCACCGAAGGTGCCTAGGGACCATGTCGATGGCCTGTTTTACCCATTGAAGGTGCCCAATGGGCTGCTTTCTCTAAGCCTCTGTTCTACCCATCGAAGGTGCACTAACGAGGTGTTTCTCCCATTGAAGGTGCCTAGCAACCTTGTCGAAGGGCTCTTTTTACCCACTAAAGATGCACCACCATGTTGTCTTTCCCACCGAAGGTGGTCAAGGGCTCTTTTTTCCACAAAAAGTTTCTAGCGATGATACCAATGGGTTGTTTTACCCATAAAAGGTGCCTAGCGACCGTGCTGAAGGGTTGTTTTGCCCCCTGAAGGTTCACCAACGTGCAGTTTTGCCCTACCAAAGGCGCCTAATGGGCTCTTTTTTCTATAGAAGTGCCTAACGATCGTGTCGATGCACTATTTTACCCACAGAAGCTGCACCAACGCGTTATTTTTCCCAACAAAGGTGCTTGGTAACCATGCCAACTGGCTGTTTTCGTCATCGAAGGTGCCCAACAAGCTGTTTGTCCCACCGAAGGTACCTCACGACCATACTAAGGGGCTGTTTTGCCCACTTAAGGTGTACAAACATGTTGTTATTCCCATCAAAGGTGCCTAGCGACTGTGCCAAAGGGTTGTTATGCCCACCAAATGTGCAGCAGCGGACTGTTTTGCCATCCAAAGGTGCCTAACGAGCTGTTTTTCCTGCCGAAGCTGCCTAGCTACCTTGCTAACGAACTGTTTAGCCCACTGAAGGTGCACCAACGGGCTTTTTTCCCACCAAAGATGCCTAGTGACCTTGTAGACGAACTATTTAGCCCACCGAAGGTGCCCAGCCACTGTTTTTCCCATCAAAGCTGCCTAACTACTGTGTCCAAAGGGCTATTTTGCCTACCGAAGGTGCACCAACGGGCTGTTTTGCCCACCCAAGATGCCCAACGAGCTGTTTTTCCCATTGAAGGTGCCTAGTGACCATGCCAATGAACTGTTTGGCCCAATGAAGCTGCACCAACAGGCTTTTTTCCCTACTGAAGGTGCCTAGCGACCATGCGAACTAGCTATTTTGCCCACCGAAGCTGCGCCAACGTGCGGTTTTTCCCACTGAAGGTGCCTGTGACCCTGAAGACGGCTTATATGGCCCACAGAAGGTTCACCAACGTGTTGTTTTTCGCACCGAAGATGTCTAGCGATGGTGTTGATGGGCTATTTTTCTTACTGAAGATGCCTAGTGACCGTCGAAAAGGGCTTTTTTTCCCAACGATTATATGCCAATTTGTTGTTTTGCCCACCGAAGGTTCCCAGCGGGCTGTTTTCGTACCGAAGGTGCCTAGTGATTGTGCCAACGAACTGTCTAGCCCACCGAAGGTGCACCAAGGGACTTTTTTCCCACCAAAGCTACCTGCAACCATGCAGATGGGCTATTTTGCCTGCCGAAGGTGCACCAACGTGCTATTTTTCCCACCAAAGGTGCCTAGCGACCCTGTGGATGAGTTGTTTAGCCCACAGAAAGTGCATCAATGTGCTATTTGGCCTACAAAGGGTGCACCAACATGCTATTTTTCCTGCAGGGTGCCAATGAGCTATTTTGCCCATCGAAGTTAAACCAAGGGGTTGTTTTTCCCACCAAAGGTTCCTAATGACCATGCACCCTGGGACCGTGCTAACGAGCTATTTTTTTCACCAAAAGTGCACCAACCAGTTGATTTGCCCACCAAAGATGCCTAACCGCCGTGCCGATGGGCTGTCATGCTCACGGAAGGCGAACCAACGTGTTGTTTTGCCCACCAAGGTGTCCATTAGATGGTTTTTCCCACCAAAGGTGCCTACCGATCGTGCCAACGAGGTGCCTTGCCCATAGAAGGTGCACCAATGTGCCGATTTTCCACTGAAAGTGCCGAACAACCTATTTTTTGCACAGAAGGTGCCTAGTAACCATATGAACATTTCGTTTTTCCCACCGAGGGTGCCTTGGGAACCTGGTAAAGTGCTATTTTACCCGCCGAAGATTCACCAACGTGCTATTTTTCCCACCAAATGTGCACCAATATGTTGTTTTGCCCACTGAAGGTGCCTAACAAGTTGCTTTTCCTACCAAAGGCGTACTAATGTTTGGCTTTTCCTACGGAAAGTGCCTAGCAACCTTACTGACTGGCTATTTGGGCCATAGAAGGGGCAGCAACATGTTGTTTTTTTAGCCAAAGGTGCCTAGCAATCGTGCTTAAGGGCTATTTTGCCCACTGAAGGAGCCCAACGAGCTGTTCTTCCCACCGAAGATACCTAGTCACGAAAATGAAAGGTTGTTTTGTCCCACCAAAGGTGCACCCACGTGTTGTTTTTCCCATCGAAGGTGCCTAGCGATCATGCCAATGGGTTGTTTTGCCCGTCGAAGGTGTCCAATTGCATGTTTTGCCAACTGAAGGTGCCAACGGGTTGTTCTGCCACCGAAGGTGCACCCACATGTTATTTTTCTCACTAAAGGTGCCTAATGGGCTCTTTTTCCCACAAAAGGTGCCTAGTGACCATTTCAACAGGCCTTTTTCCCCACTAAAGGTGCACTGATGGGTTGTTTTGCCCACTGAAGGTGCCTTGCAACTGTGCCAATGGAATGTTTTTCCCACAAAAGGTGCCTGGTGACCATGTCAAAGGGTTGTTTTGCTCACAAAAGGTGCCAGTTTTTCCCATCGAAGGTGCCTAATGACCCTACCGATGGGCTGTTTCCACCACTAAAGGTTCCCAACGGGCTATTTTTCCCAAGTCTCTGTTTAACCCACCAAACGTGCACCAACGAGGTGTTTTGCCCATTAAAGATGCCTAGTGACCTTGTTGAAGGAATCTTTTTACCCATTAAGAGTGCACCAAGATGTTGTTTTTCCCACCGAAGGTGGGCAAGGACTCTTTTTCCCATCTAAGGTGCACTAATAGGTTGTTTTACCCACCAAAGGTGCTTAGCGATTGTGCCAAAGCGCTATTTTGCTCATTGAAGTTGCACCAACTTGCTGTTTTGCCCACCGAAGATGCACAACGAGCTCTTTTTCCCACAGAAGTGCCTACCAACCATGCTAATGGACTATTTTGCCCACCAAAGGTGCACCAACGTGCTATTTTTCCCACCAAAGTTGCTTGGTGACCATGCCGATGGGTTGTTTTCCCCATCGACTATGGCCAATGAGCTGTTTTTCCAACTGAAGGTGTACTAGCGTGTTGTTATTCCCATGAAAGGTGCCTAACGACGGTGCCAAAGGGCTGCCTTGCCCACCAAAGGTGCATCAGTGGGCTGTTTTGCCCACTGAAGGTGCCTAACGAGCTGTTTTTTCGATGGAAGTTGCCTAGGGACCATACCAAAAAATTATTTAGCCCACTGAAGGTGCACCAATATGCTTTTTTCCCACCGAAGGTGCCTAGTGACCATGCGGATGAATTGTTTAGCCCACTGAAGGTGCCTAGCGACTGTTTTTCCCGTCAAAGTTGCCTAGTGACCATGCTGAGGGCTATTTTGCCTACCAAAGGTGTACAAACGTTTTGTTTTTCGAATCAAAGATGCCTGGCGACTGTGCCAAAGGGTTGTTTTGCCCATCGAAGGTGCACCAACCGGCTGTTTTACCTACTGAAGTTCCCCAACAAGCTATTTTTTCCCCCGAAGTTGCCTAGCGACCATGTCAACAAACTGTTTAAGGCACTGAATGTGCGCCAATGGGATTTTATCGAACAAAGGTGCTTAGCAACCCTTCTGACGGGTTGTTTGGCCCATAGAAGGTGCACCAATGTGCTGTTTTCCCAGTGAATGTATGCCATTATGTTGTTTTCCCCACCGAAGGTGCCTAGCAGGCTGTTTTCCCACCGAAGGTGCCTAGCGACTGTGCCAACGAACTGTTTAGCCTACCGAAGATGTACCAACGGGCTTTTTTCCCATTAAAAGTGCCTAGCAATCGTGCAGAGAGGGTTTTTTCCCACCCAAGGTGCCTAGCAGTCGTGCGTATGTTCCTTTTTTCCAACCGAAGGTACCTAGCGACCCTACCGAAGTGTTGTTTTACCCATCAAAGGTTCACCAACGTGCTATTTTCCCCACTGAAGCTGCTTGACAACCATGTCGATGGGTTGTTTTGCCTATTGAAGGTGCCTAGTGACTTTGTTGAAGGGTTTTTTTCCCCACTAAACGTGCGCCAATGTGCTATTTTTCCCACCGAAGATGCCTAACCACTGTGCCGATGGGTTGTTTTGCCCACCAAAGGTGCACCAACATGTTGTTTTCCCACCATAGATGCTTAGCGGCCCTCCCAAAGGGTTGTTTTGCCCACCGAAGATGCCAATAGGATGTTTTGTGACCAAAATTGCACCAACGGGCTATTTTTCCCACCGTATATGTCTAGCGACTATGCCTATGGGCTGTTTATCCCACCGAACATCTACAAATGTGCTATTTTCCCACCAAAGGTGCCTAGCGACCTTGCTGACTGGCTATTTTTCCCACCAAAGGTGCAGAAATGTGTTGTTTTTCCCACAGAAGGCGTCTAACGAACATGTCGACGGGTTGTTTTGCCCACCAAAGGCTCACCAACGTGATGTTTAGCCCACCAAAGGTGCATCAACGGGCTATTTTTCCCACCAAAGTTGCCTAGCGACCCTACAGTCGGGCTGTTTTGCCTACCGAAGGTGCACCAATGTGCTATTTTTCCCACCGAAGATGCCTAGCAACCTTGTCAACTGGTTGTTTATCCTATAGAAGGTGCACCAATGTGTTGTTTTTCCACCGAATGTGCCTAGTGACAGTGCCAATTGGCTATTTTGCCCATTAAAGGTGAACCAAGGGGTTGTTTTTCCACCGAAGGTGCCTAGTGACCGTGTCGACGGGCTATTTTTCCCACTGAAGAGTACCAACTTGCTATTTTTCCCACCGAAGGAGCCTAATGACTATGTCGAAGGGTTGTTTTTCCCTCCAAAGGTGAACCGACGTACTGTGCCGAAGGGCTGTTTTTCCCACCAATGGTGCCAATGGGCTGTTTTGACACCGAAAGTGCATCAACGTTCTGTTTTCCCCACTGAAGGTGTCAAAGGGGCTCTTTTTCCTGAAAAAGGTGCCTAGCGACCATGCCAATGAGTTGTTTCCCCTACCGAAGGTGCATCAACGGGTTGTTTTGTGCATCAATGGTGCCTAGCGACTATGACAAAGGGTTGCTTTGCCCACTGAAGGTGTGTCAAAGTGCTATTTTTCCTACCAAAGGTGCCTAATAGGCTTTTTTGGCACCAAAAATGCCTAACGATCACGCCGATGGGCTATCTTGCCCACCAAAGTTGAATCAACTTGCTGTTTTGCGCACCAAAGGTGCCCATCGGGCTGTTTTTCCCACTAAAGGTGCACCAACGTGCTGTTTTTCCGACCAAAGGTAGCCAACTAGTTGTTTCTCCCACCTTAGGTGCCTAGCGACCTCACTGACGGGCTGTTTTGACCACCAAAGGTGCCTAAAGGGCTATTTGTCCCACCGAAGCCAACAGAAGGTGCCTAGCGACTGTGTCAAAGGCCTGTTTTGCCTACCGAAGGTGCACAAACGTGCTATTTTGCCTACCGAAGTTGCTCAATAGGTTGTTTTCTCATCTAAGGGACCTAGCTGTTGGATCGACTATGGCCCGAGTATTCACAATATACAGCGGAACGGATCATACTACAACAAGTACAACTAAAAATTTTACATTAGTACAAAATTACCTCTTGATTTGGATTGATTTTCTTTTTCAGATCTATAGACGTTGCAGCATGCGAACGTCCTCTATCAGTATCCACACGAGGATAAACGATCCGGGTAGCAGCTGATGTGTGCTAGCACGTTCTAAACACTTTAAAATGCCGCACTAATGTTTCTCTCAGAAAAAGAATGAACGGCTAGGTTTTCAGGCGGCTAGTGTTTTCATGTCACATCTAATGAGTCATGAGTTCTCTACTTATAGAGAAACCCTAATCTCTATTCCTATTAGGAATAAGAATATCATAATCTTAAACCCATTAGGATTATGGAAGCCCAACAATTTTTGGCCCATATTATATTCTCATATAATAAAAGCCCGATAACTTAATTCAGTTTAGCCCAATAAATATATCCATATATACTTATTCAGTGCCTAATAAATTAGGCCCAAGAGAATAAGCCCAGATCACATCACTCTCTGCGTGCGACCCTGTAGGCTCATTTGATGTTGGCAATGGGCTTGATAACACTTCAAAGCCTATAAGTCATAAGTGGGCCTCTAGCAAAACATTATGACTACCCAAATCAAATGAGGATTGGTAATCAGATTTAA